>JACEEZ010002728.1:20000-22500 GCA_016584305.1 Chionoecetes opilio
TATATATATATATATATATATATATATATATATATATATATATATATATATATATATATATTTGCTGTTATGCAAGATGCAGCAAATATTGTAAATTGCAATTCACATTATATATTTCATGACATGTCTCTGTGTGATAATTAGGATTTAAATAAACACACAATAACATAAAATGAACACTGCAATAAATATATGAATATGAGCTTATGAGAAACCACAAAAATCTTTGTAAACAACAAAAGTTCAATAATCAAATTAGTGCACGGAACATTATAATTTCTATGCAACATTAATAAAAGAGAGAGAGAGAGAAGCATTAACAAACTTACCCAACAAAAGAAACAAAACCATATCGTTATCCATTCAAAACTTACATTCCTTTCCCTCTAAATGGATTCCAATTAAAGAAAGACAAGATCAGTCATTTATTGTTCTAATCCACCTTTCCCTCAAGTGGAGAAACATTTATATTTTTGTGGAAGTGATTACTAAAGTCAATGGATGGGTATTGTGAGTGAGGGAAAACTCTTGCTAAAGTAAAAGAGGGAACATAAAACTTCCCAACAAAGAAAAAAAGATTTATCATCCAAAATTTTTTTTTAAATGGTTAAAAATGCAGAGATGTAGCTACAAAATCATAAACCAAGTGGAAAGACGGGTTCGAGATGAGAGAGAGAGACGAAGGATGAGAGGAGAGAGAGGAGAAGAGGAGAGACGATGAGAGAGAGAGAGGGAGATCAAACGAGAGAGAGAGAAGAGAGATTAGCAGAGGAGAATGTGAAATGAGTGTGTAGACAGAGAATCGATAAGAGAGAGTTGAGAGAGGCGAGGAGAGAGAGAGAGAGAGAGAAGAGAGAGAGAGAGAGAGAGAGAGAGAGAGAAGAGAGAGAGAGAGAGAGAGAGAGAGAGAAGAGAGAGAGAGAGATGAGAGAGTAGGAGAGAGAGAAGAGAGATGAGGAGGAAGAGAGGAGAGAGAGAAGAGAGAGAGAGAGAGAGAGAGAGAGAGAGAGAGAGAGAGAGAGAGAGAGAGAGAGAGACGAGAGAGATGAGAGAGGATGAGAGAGAGAGAGAGAGAGAGAGAAGAGAGAGAGAGAGCGAGAGAGAGAGAGAGAGAGAGAGAGAATCAGAATCAGAATCAGAATCAGAATTTTATTTCCATTGTTACAATGGGTATTCTTTTAACATAGTAATATGAGTCTTACAATATTTCTGAATAAGATAACAAGTGTTAAAGGTAGAACACTGAACATGGTCTATATACAAATAAAAATATTAGAATACATAAAAATTGTAAAACATTAAAATCCTAATGAAAACATAAATAAAAAGTAAGACTTCCTAAAAGTTACAATATAAAAACATACAGTAAAAGTTATAAAAAAGGTGGTAGTTTAGATTAAAATATATTTCAGGTATGGACGTCAAAAATTAGAGTAAGAATTGTTTACATAAAAGGTGATTTTTTAATTGACTTTTAAAAGTGTGCAAAGAGGTAGCATTTCTAACTCGGCTTGGCAAGCTGTTCCAGAAAGCAGGTCCAGCCACATGAAGGGACCTTGTTCCCAAACATGTGTTGCATTTTGGCACATAGAGTTGTTGCTGTTGTCTAGTGTTGACTGGTTGTTCGTACATATCTCTCACTTTGGGCAGTGAAAACAACCAGTCAGGTACTCTATTATTAACTATATTATACACGGCTACTCCTAGCTCAAAGTGATATTTTTCATTTATTTTCAGCCATCCAAGGTCTTTTAAGTAGGGTGTGACATGGTCGTGCTTTGCAGCCCCTCCTAAAGCAACTTTTGCTGCAAAGTTTTGGAGCCTTTGCACACGTTGTATATGTGTGATGTTGGATGCTCCCCAAATCTTGATGCCATAATTCAGTATACTTAGGACCAGTGACTGTATTATTGAGATCCTGGTGGTCTGGTTAAAATAGTCTCGGAGTCTGTTTATGTGGACAATGGTTCCATAGGTTTTCCTGTACAATGCGTCGATGTGTTCATTAAACTGCATATGGTTGTCAAAGTGTATGCCCAAGTTCTTTAATGATCTGCTAGGGGTAATCAGATTCCCGTCAACATGCATGCATATGTCAGGGGGAATCTGTGACAAAAGTCCTCGTGTTCCTATATACATACATTGAGTCTTTTTGGCGTTTAACATTAGGCCATTCCTGTGAAAATACAGTTGTGCTTTCTTTAGTGATTCTTCGCTCCTAAGCATTAAGTCTTGTATATTGTTCACACTGCCTGTGTGAATTAACTGGGTGTCATCTGCATATTGTATAATTTCACATTCAGAAAAGAAGGACGAGAGATCATTTGCATAAATTATAAATAAAATAGGACCTAGTACAGACCCTTGGGGAACGCCATGGGATATTCCTGTCTTCTCAGATATGCATTTTTCTATACGTACGGATTGTGTCCTGCCGCTGAGATAGCTTTGAAACCAGAAGGAGTCGATGTTTAACTTGAACAATTTATTTATTAATATA
>JACEEZ010002728.1:27500-32500 GCA_016584305.1 Chionoecetes opilio
TGGATGTAGAAATGTATATTAACGCCAACCCATTCACATCACCCCCAATCCATTCACTCACCCATTACCCATCACCCCCCACCCATTCACTCACCCATTACCCATCACCCCCCACCCATTCACTCACCCATTACCCATTACCCATCACCCCCCACCCATTCACTCACCCATTACCCATCACCCCCCACCCATTCACTCACTCATTAACCATCACCACACACGCATTCACTCACCCATTACCCATCAACCCCCACCTATTCCCTCACCCATCACCCATCACCCCCAAGCCATCACCCCCAACCCATCACTCCCCACCCATTCACTCACCCATCACCCCACACCCATTACCCATCACCCCACCCATTCACTCACCCATTACCCATCACCCTACATCAAGGTTTCCTCAATTCTCGCTAGATATTCTCGCTTTTGGGGTTAGGAAATATTGACGAGACTGTCAAGGAGGTTGCAAATGTGCTATACCAATGTGCTAATGTAAGCAGTCGAGAAGCACAATTACAGCCTGTGAATGACACTCTAGGAAGATGGGAGAGACTGTTGGATAATAACAATGACTTGGATATTTGGAGAGCCATAGATTGGAAGGGTCAGTATGAGAACACGCACACATCACATGTTAAACCTTTAGATGAAGAATTTAAGCAGTATTTTGAAAGCAGTTTCAACCCACTTACCGCTATGAGGCTTGATCCCAACATGTTCACTTCTAACGTGTCTATACCTGTATTGGATGAACCAATTACTCCATTATAATTGAAACAACAGGTAAAGATCTTGAAATCTGATAAGGCAAGTGGACCTGATGGTTTATTCCCTGGCATCCTGAAGATGTTACCTGGCCAGTGGATTATCTTACTCATTAATATTTTCAATACAATTTGTTATGATAAAGTTTATACAAAAGAATGGGCAAGAGCTAAAATAAACACACTCTTCAAAAAAGGCAACAAGAAAGATGTAAAGAATTATAGGGGGATAAGTGTTATCAATAGCATGGCCAAATTATATGATATGGTGTTGTGTTCACGACTTAAGATCTGGTTTAAGCCTTTCAGAGACCAAACCGGTGCCCAGGTAAAGATAGAATGCTTGGAGCATATTGTGTCGTTGCGTCTATTATGTGCATGGGACGGAGGAAAAAGTTTAAATTATTTGTTACATTTATTGATTTCAAACAGGCATATGACAGGATACCGAGAGATGTATTATTTCGAGTATTGCAACGTTTAGAATGCGGATCAGCTAGGTTGTGTGCCTTGGAAGCCATGTATAGTGTGACAGAGAGCTGGGTCGGTACTTCCTTGATAACAATTACTCTGGGAGTAAGGCAAGGATCTCCAACATCATGTATTTTATTTATTATCTTTGTAAATGATCTTATACGGATTATAAAGGAGGGAAGTGAACATGATGGGATCCTACAGTGGCTACACATCATAGTCCTGATGGATGATACAGTGATTTTGTCCACAACCCGAAATGGAATGTTAAGAAAGTTATCATTATTGAAAGAATATTGTTCAGACTATGGTATGGTTTTAAATCAGTAAAAAAAATAATGTAATTAATGGGAGTGACGAGGACGTTGAGCCTTTGGTATTGGAACATTGTGACAATTGAATGTGACATGTATGTATACTTAGGGTCTCCTTTTACCAGCGACGGTTCCATCTCATCCGCTGTCATGGCACACGCTACCTTGAAAATGCCACATGTACTAAAAATTTGTATCCTGTATCAAGAAAAATAATGATATCTATTACACGGTGAAGAGGCGCGTGTTCGAAGCAACACTCATGTCGACACTAATATATGGATGTGAGTCATGGATAGGGGCGGATATGAAACCTATGATAAAACTGTATAATTGGAGCTTGAAAACACTTCTGGGAGTGAGGCGATCTACATGTAATGACGTGTGTTGTGTAGAGTCTGGGTTTTTACCTTTAAAAGATTTTGTTCAATCAAAGCAACTTACATTCATTCGTACTATGGGGCAGGACAGATCTGGCCATAATGATGATCCTTTGTTCATTGTGATGAATTTAGTCTGTAATACAAATATAGTGACAGGAAGGTTAGTACGAGAGTTCATTAACAACGACCCAAGAACTAAGAGTGTCAGGGAAAATTTCGTAGACAGCATTGCACGCAGTTATCTTCAGACGCCTAACATCTAAAGACATAACCCCAATTTTATTGTCATACCATTTATAGAGTGAAGCCATACAGTTAGTTTGAAAAACATAGACTGTCCTTTACAAGGCTTCCGTGTGAGTGGGCACTCCTTGATGTGTGAGACAGGGAAGGTGGTAATAGGCGGGGCCGTGGGGTCGACTACCCCTGGAAGGAACGACTGTGTTCGTGTGGTGGAAGGTTCAAACAGAAAGACATGTAGTGGAGAATTGTATATTGACTTATCATATTAGAGACACTTATAGTTTTAGATCAATCGAGGACTTGTTTAGGGACATTTTTACACCAGATATGACATGTGAAATAATTCATTAGATTTTGTCCAATTTCTATTAGGAGGTTTTTTTCCAGATTACCAGTGTTTGTAAATTGCTATTTTTATCAAAACTTTGTTGGAGAAAACGGGACGCGCAGATGAGACAACGTGAATTACGTGGATATAAAATGTTGTGTTATGTGTTGTTATGTAACTTTATAAACTTTATACCTGCTGTGGTCAATAAACTATCTATCTATGTAGGAGTGTGTGTGTGTGTGTATGTAAGTGTGTGTGTGTGTGTGTATGTAAGAGTTCCCTACTGCAGTAACCGTGGTGTGTGTATTGTAAGTGTGTGTGTGTGTGTATGTAAGAAGTGTGTGTGTGTGTATTAAGAGTGTGATGTGTGTGTATGTGTATGTAGGTGCGTGATGTGTGTATGTAAGAGTGTCTGGTGTGTATGTAAGAGTGTGTGGTGTGTGTAGGTGTGTAGTTAGAAGGTGTATGTGTGAGTGTATGTAAGAGTGTGTGTGTGTGTGTGTATGTAAGAGTGTGTGCGTGTGTATGTAAGAGTGTGTGTGTGTGTGTGTGTGTATGTAAGAGTGTGTATGTGTGAGTGTATGTAAGAGTGTGTGTGTGTGTGTGTGTGTATGTAAGAGTGTGTATGTGTGTGTGCATGTAAGAGTGTGTGCGTGTGTATGTAAGAGTGTGTGTGTGTGTGTTTGTAAGATTGTGTGTGTGTGTATCTAAGGTAAGAGTGTGTGTATGTGTGTGTGTGAAGGAAGGAAATCATTTTTCATATTTTTTCTCACGTAATGATATAATAAGATAGATATAATATAATAGATAGATAGAATAGAAAGATATATACATTTTTTTTTACATCACAAAGGACTGGACAAAGGCAACAACAAAGAGATAACAAAAAGCCCACTTAGTTGCCATTCCCTATAAAGAAGACGGTAAGAGAATGAAGAAATGAGGTGGGCGAAATTTAGTTCGGGAGGTGTCTTGTCACTTCTCTCCTGAAAAAAAATTTAAGTCGTAGGAAGGTGGAAAAATAGAAACAGGCAGAGAGCTCCAAAGCTTACCAGTGAAAGGGATGAAAGAGTAAAGACACTGATTAACTCTTGCATTACGGAGATGGACAGAATAGGTATGAGAATGAATAGAAAGTCTTGTGCAGCGAGGCCGCGGGAGGGACGAGCAGCAGTTAGCAAGTTCAGAAGAGCAGTGAGCATGAAACTACCGGTATAAGATAACAAGAGAAGCAACATGCCGGCGGTGATTTAAAGATTGCAGACAGTCAGTCAAAGGAGGGGATGAGACGAATTAATTTTGCATCAATCCTGTTTAGGAGAGCTGTATGAGTGAATCCTCCCCATACAAAAAAATAAAATAATATGGGTGAAGGATGTTATTTTTCCCTCCTCCTCCTTCTATATTTCTTCCTTTTCCATATGTTGTAACGTTTCTTTCCTTCCTCTTTTTCCCTTCTAGGTAATCTTACTTTGTTAACCGACCCTCCTATTCTTCTTTCTTTCCTTTCCCTGTCTCTTCTACCCTTTTCCTCTTCCTTTGACATCTCTCCTCTCTATCATCTCTTAATTCTCCAATCTTTATTTTTCTCGTATCGTTTTATATAAATCCTTCACATCCCTCATCTCCTACTCCTCATCCTCCTCTCTCTCCTCCCCTCCTCCCCTCTTCCTCATTCTCCTCCTCCTCTCCCCGCAAGCCCTGCAAGTCAAATACAAGGACGTTAGCCAATCGAGAACGCAGCCACTCATAAGCTAATCGATGATTGGCTTAAGTTAGTCCTACTAAATATTGCATTGGCGCCAAGCCTGTCCGCTCACGTGATTGGTGAACTCGCCAGTGTAAATAATGGATTAGGAAGGTAGAATTATTAAAATAGGGGTTTGGGGTAGGTGGTTGTTAGTTGGTGTGCGTGGTTTCGTCCGTGTGTGTGTTGTGTGTGCTGGTGTGTGTCTTTTCTCTCTTTCTCTTCTCTTTCTTTCTCGTCCAGGGTTAGTATTTTTAGCGGGTCGCCTTCCGTTGGGGGGTCTTGTGATACTGTCAAAGATAATATGAGGATTTGCCGGACACCCACATGACATCTGGAAGAGGAGGGGGGCAGGAGGAGAGGAGGAGGAGGAGGAGGAGGAGGAGGAGATTGGTAATAGAAAAATAAACCTAACTAGAGAAATCCAAAATGACACACAAAACACACACACACACACACCACACACAAACACACACACACACACCACAACACCAACACACACAAACACACACACACACAAACACACCACACACACAACCACACAACCCACGATGCTCAGGTGATAGCGTGCTGGTCTCCCATACAGAGTAGGCGGTCGAATCTTCGCGCTCCCGGGGAAGGATTTTTACTGACAAATTCGGGCGGTTAGTGTCACCTTGAGCGGGGGAGGGGGGTGTGGGTCTTGGTGTAGTGGTCTGTGTGGTGTGTTGTAAAAGTTGTCATGTTCTATTTACTACCAGT
>JACEEZ010002728.1:37500-40000 GCA_016584305.1 Chionoecetes opilio
GTCACAAGTGGCTCTGGGTAGAACCACCTACCATCCACCGTAGCCTGCCTCACCGCCCCGCGCCTGTCTCACCTCAGCCCACGCCTTGCCTCACCCAGTCCACGCCTGCCTCCACCACAGCCCCACGCCTGTCTCACCCCCAAACCCAATGCCTGTCTCACCCCAGCCCCACGCCTGTCTCACTCTAACCCCACGCCTGCTTCACATAAGTACATAAGAACATAAGAAAATAAGGAAGACTACAAGAGCCGCGAGCCTAACGTGGTAGTTCCTGTCACCTAACACTTACCTACAACCACCTTTTCATCCCCATCCATTGAACCTAATCCAGCCCCTCTGTAAGGCTCCATAATGAGCATCTCCGCACTAAATTACCGGTCATACTGAGACCTTCCATTCATTCCACCAAAACCTATATTTCTGAACCAGTTTTTCCCTATCCTCTAAATCTACGCTTTTCCAGCTTGAATTCGTTATTCTTGTTCTACCATGGTAGTAAAACCCGTTAAGAACTTTTCCTACCTATCCTTATAAATCTCTTTATCCAATTAAAAAACTTATATCAGATTGCCACCCTTACTATGCGTCTCTCGAGTGAGTGTAATTTAAAAACTGCAATCTCTTATTCATCAACTAAAGCTAGCATCCCTGGTATCATCTTGGGTCATCCTTTCTGCACTAGTTTATAACAATGCTATATCCATCCTGTAATATGGATAGCGACCTAAAATGAAACGCATAGTCTAGGTGGAGGCTGGGACTAGAGCCAGAATAAAGCTTAGAAACTTTCCGTCACTTCTACTTTTATACACTTCTGTTAATGATTCCAATACGCATCTAGCTCTTATCTGGCCTCAATAACATTGTTTCCTAGGTCGGAGGTCTGGGCGCACCCTCACTCCCAAATCTTTTTATACTTCTGATCTGTCTAGCGCTACATTGCTATTGGTGTATTCTATTACCAGGGTATGTTACCAAATTCATAACTTATCAATAGTTGTAAATTCCATTGCTGCCATCTGAACTGAACATCGTTAAGATTATCTAAGTTTCCCGCCAATATGTTTACATCAGACTGTGATCCAATAATCCTACTTACATTAGTTATCATCAGGCAACTTGCTGATATCACTGCTAATACCACTATCCAAGTCGTTGATGTAAATCGAAAATAGTAATGAACCAAAAACAGACCCTTGTGGAACTCCCACTTGTCACCTGTCCCCATTCAGGATTAGAACCATTTAATTGTAAAACTTTGCTGCTTACTTACTAGCAAGCTATGATCCAATGAAGAACCTTCCCATCTATTCCATGAGCCTTAACCTTATTTAATGAGTCGCTGAACTGTTGTGGTACTTTGTCAAAGATTACTAAAGTCCAGATATATGATATCATAATCCTTATATTATCTGCGTCTCATAAACTTCCTATAAAAACTCAATAAAATCTGGTGAGACATTACCGAATCTTGGTGAATCCATGCTGTGAATAATTGATCAAACTATGTGTATCTAAGTGTCTCTAATGTTGTTGCAAAATAGATTCCATTAATTTACCCCACCCACCATTGGACGCACACCACACGGGTCGATAATTTGACTTGTTAGTCCTCCGTCTCCCTTCTAGATAGGGAACAACATTTCCTTCTCCCACAAAATGGCACATCGCCTTCTCAACCGATTTCCTAAAAAATGTGCACTAACGGCCTCACTAACAACCTCCTTGCATTCTTTAATACCCGGGATACACTTCATCTGTGCCCTGGCGATTTAAAATTCTCATCTCTTCTATACCCTCTTCCACCATTCCCTAGTTATCCACAATATCTTTGAGTTTCTCCTCCTCGCTTCCTTTGAAACTGTTCACTAATCAGGTATCGTCTGTGTAGCTCCTCAGTAAAAACACTTAGAAATAATCATTTATGGACTTTACACATATCATCATCAGTATTTATGACATCACCCTGTCCTGACCTTAACGGCCCCCAACTAATTCCCTTTGTCTTGGTTTTATATACCTCGATAGAACCCTTAGCGTCACTTTAGCCTGTCCTGCTACTTTAATTCTCATAAGTGTCTTAGCAAACTCGAGTTAATTTCTTCACTGTCCTTGCCCTCACGTTATACTGTTCTTTGCTTACCAAACCCTGCCTTGAACGAAATAAAGTTTCTTTTTACTCCAATGTGCTGTTTTAAATTAGTGGTCATCATTTGGATAACCTATAACTCTGGACATGATGTCCCTATAAGGAATATTTAATTTTCTGGCCGTCCATATATATCAATAACAAAAAGTATTAATCTCATCAGCCCCGATCTCACTTCCCATGTCTAACCACTCTAATTACCCCAGGTGGCCTCCTAATCCTCATCAGTGGCCTTTCCAGCTGTCAACGCCATGCCTACCCTGGGAAAATTCTTCCCTCCATCCCACAACTCGTATTAATAACCTCAGGTGGTCTTCATTTGATCTGCATAATGGCCTTTCTGCAAATTAG
>JACEEZ010002728.1:45000-59089 GCA_016584305.1 Chionoecetes opilio
ATGTGCCCCCCTTTTGTCCCAAGGGGATGAAAATAGATTTATCATTAAATGTTTAATTAATGCAATATATCCCCTCTGAGGCCTCATAATGCCCCTGAAAATTCTTGATTAAAAAAAAAAATTCCTGACCCCCTCCTCAGCTGTAAAGGCTTGCTTCGCTCCCCTCCCCCCCCCCCCTTAAAACAATCCTGGATTCACCTCTGTGCCCTCCCCCACATTTCCAAGGACCTACATACGCCACTGCTTCTGAGCCCTTCCTTCCTTCTTATTATTCAAATATACTCTTAAAATGTGTGGCATTTTTTCTTACATTATTGTATCAATTAAAATGGTATTTATTCTTCTTATCATCTAAATACTATACGTACTCTTGAATTTTGAAGCAATTTTTCTAGAGTTTTTGTATTACTTTTTTTTTCTTCACATATTTGAGGGGTTCGGCTAGTGTGCGGAGGTTATCGTTAAGGTTCGGTGCCTCGGAAAAGGTTAAGAACCACTGTTCTAGACTGACCACTGTGCTCGTTGGAACTTGCAATATGCCTAACTTGGCAGTGAGGGCAATCAACTGGTAAACTATTGACGAGCGTAAGTGCAATGAGCGTAAGTTGACGAGCGTAAGTTGATCTGGCGGAACAAATATATATATTTTCATCTTTTTTCCATCGTAACATACAATTGTTCGAAATAAGGTAAGGATACATATTGTAGTGACCTCTGATGCGACCTCACTTTAAATCACTGCAATTATGGGCTTAACCATAGTCGCCTAATGACCTTGGGGCAATCCCTGGCAGCTGTGGTGACCTGACTGCATTTCCCCCTTTCATCAGACATTAAGGAGTTCCTGTGTTCCGGCAGTTTACCTCACACCGCTGTAACTTATACATAGTCCCGCATTAATAAACTCGTGTGCACACGTCTTGGTGTTTGGTGTAACCCGTGTCTGGCTAAAGGAATACTACAATATACCACTTCCTTACTAGCTGTAGGGTTGTTAGGCAAAATGTCCGGTAGGCATAATGTCCGGTAGGCAAACTGTCCGGTAGGCAAACTGTCCGTATAGTCCGGGAGCGCACTGAGGTTTATTCATAATATCGAGTGGAAAAGGTTTGGGGTGCGGAATGTACACATGGGACCTGTGGGAGTCTGGAAAGGCGATTCTTAAGTTGCGCGAATGGTGCGTTTGGTTGTCAGCGCCACCTGGTTTAGCAGAAAAAATAGTTTTAATCATAATTTGTAGTGGAAGCTCAATTCAAGCATGGATCGATAGATAATCAGGCACTGATCATATATCTTCAACTTAAGAACAAAATCTATGGTGCATATCCAATTAAAAACACCGCTAATTAGCGCTATTTACCGCTTTAATCAAAATTATGAGAGGAAAATTAAAACAAGTGCCTAATTGTAGTTATGATGTACCAGCAAGCTTAATCAAGTGCTTAAGAACACTTTTTATGGTACGTTCCGTAGGCCTACTTAAAAACCGGTAAAAGGTCACCGGGTCGAGTTTGCGACACTCAAATGCAACAAATCGTTACTTTTCCGTGTGGTATAGCGTAGACCCGAACGGAACTATACATCGTGCCATTTATGTTTGTGTGTGGAGTGCATCATCATGTCCCACCACGAAGTTGATGGTAAGTTTTCTATTTTGATGAATTATCCATGATCAATAATAAAGTGTTTCATTTATTTTTGTGCTAGGATCTCGCGCCATCCCGAATACTGGGAATGCATCTGCCATGCCATCCGACCCCTCTGCCGATACGATGAACGAGAGTGTCAGGACACCCGACATCCAGAACATCGAGACGCCACGTGGTGAGTAGACGTTCTACATGCACTTTGTTCAATCTCCACATAACTCCGTAATGCGAGTCAGATTTGGTGACAAATAAAATATCACTCGTGCGGCTGAACGCCAGTGCCTGTTCTATGGCCGTAACCGGGATCGGGGACCCGTCTGCAAATTTTGTTACAACATATTTTTACATAATATAATATTGTGTGGCTTAGATATGTGAGAAGTTGCGCTTTTGTTTGCAGATACACCAGGCATGAATGCTGCAAAATGCTGCAGTCTGCACGTCGATCAGAGAGACGAGGCATCAGGTGAAGACATACTGTCGTTCAAAGCCGACAAGTGGGCCGTAGTACAGAGAGCATCCATTACGCGGGGAGAAAAGAAGAACTTTTCGACATCACGTTATTGCAATGTAGTCAAATCTCTCCCAAATGAACCCGCAGAAACTGATGGTTACCACAGTAGATGTTACAAGAACTTCACTGCAGTTCCTCAGAGGACTGTGGTGATTTCACCCCCCAGTGTGCCCCAAAAAACTATTATGCGGTCTGCGGTAGAGCCTCCATCGCCACCGGTGTCTACATCAGGAATATTTCCAAAAGAGTGTGTATTTTGCAACAAAGAGCGTAAAAATAAAAAGGGTCAAATTGAGTTAACCGGCGCATGTCTCACTAAAGACACCGAAACTGGCATCAAGAAAACCGCACAGATACTCGGACATGATCAGCTGATTGTTAAATTCTCAAATGTAGACTTTGTGGCGAAGGAGGTTTGCTACCACCACAGCTGTACGAAGGATTTTTTGGCTGCGGCATCCAGGGCTGCGGCGTCCAGGGCTGCGGCGTCCAGAGCAGCTTCAAAGAGAGAGCCCAATGAGGGTAGCAGCATGGGTATTGATACAATTAGTTCCTATATTGAGCAGTCCGTAATCCAAAACAAACGACCAGAATTACTGACATCAATATATGCTCGATACGTTGATATGTGTGTTGACGTTGATGAGAAACCGCTACAGACCGCGCAATACCTGATGAAAGTGGTCATGAAGAAATTCGGAGAACGTCTGCAGGTGCAGAGCCCAGTAGGTAGGAAGTCCGATGTAATTATCCAACATAACCAACCCACATTGGAATATTCTCGATTTCCAGCGCGTGATGCAGACGTTCTCCGAATTTCTTCATGATCACTTTCATCGGGTATTGCGCGGTCTGTAGCGGTTTCTCATCGACGTCAACATCAACGTATTGAGCATATATTGATGTCAGTAATTCTGGTCGTTTGTTGTGGATTACGGACTGCTCAATATAGGAACTAATTGTATCAATACCCATGCTGCTACCCTCATTGGGCTCTCTCTTTGAAGCTGCTCTGGACGCCGCAGCCCTGGATGCCGTAGCCAAAAAATCCTTCGTACAGCTGTGGTGGTAGCAAACCTCCTGCGCCACAAAGTCTACATTTGAGAATTTAACAATTAGCTGATCATGTCCAAGTATCTGTGCGGCTTTCTTGATGCCAGTTTCGGCGTCTTTAGTGAGACATGCGCCAGTTAACTCAATTTGACCCTATATATTTTTACGCTCTTTGTTGCAAAATACACACTCTTTTGGAAATATTCCTGATGTAGACGCCGGTGGCGATGCACATAATATCATATTATGTAAAAATATGTTGTAACAAAATTTGCAGACGGGTCCCCGATCCCGGTTACGGCCATAGAACAGGCACTGGCGTTCAGCCGCACGAGTGATATTTTATTTGTCACCAAATCTGACTCGCATTACGGAGTTATGTGGAGATTGAACAAAGTGCATGTAGAACGTCTACTCACCACGTGGCGTCTCGATGTTCTGGATGTCGGGTGTCCTGACACTCTCGTTCATCGTATCGGCAGAGGGGTCGGATGGCATGGCAGATGCATTCCCAGTATTCGGGATGGCGCGAGATCCTAGCACAAAAATAAATGAAACACTTTATTATTGATCATGGATAATTCATCAAAATAGAAAACTTACCATCAACTTCGTGGTGGGACATGATGATGCACTCCACACACAAACATAAATGGCACAATGTATAGTTCCGTTCGGGTCTACGCTATACCACACGGAAAAGTAACGATTTGTTGCATTTGAGTGTCGCAAACTCGACCCGGTGACCTTTTACCGGTTTTTAAGTAGGCCTACGGAACGCACCATAAAAAGTGTTATTAAGCACTTGATTAAGCTTGCTGGTACATCATACTACAATTAGGCACTTGTTTTAATTTTCCTCTCATAATTTTGATTAAAGCGGTAATTAGCGCTAATTAGCGGTGTTTTTAATTGGATATGCACCATAGATTTTGTTCTTAAGTTGTTGATATATGATCAGTGCCTGATTATCTATCGATCCATGCTTGAATTGAGCTTCCACTACAAATTATGATTAAAACTATTTTTTCTACTAAACCAGGTGGCGCTGACAACCAAACGCACCATTCGCGCAACTTAAGAATCGCCTTTCCAGTCTCCCACAGGTCCCATGTGTACATTCCGCACCCCAAACCTTTTCCACTCGATATTATGAATAAACCTCAGTGCGCTCCCGGACTAGTAGGCACATTGTCCGATAGGCATATTGTCCGTAGGCACATTGTCCGGTAGGCATATTGTCCGTAGGCACATTGTCCGGTAGGCATATTGTCCGTAGGCACATTGTCCGGTAGGCATATTGTCCGTAGGCACATTGTCCGGTAGGCATATTGTCCGTAGGCACATTGTCCGGTGGGCATATTGTCCGTAGGCACATTGTCCGGTGGGCATATTGTCCGTAGGCACATTGTCCGGTGGGCATATTGTCCGTAGGCACATTGTCCGGTAGGCATATTGTCCGTAGGCACATTGTCCGGTGGGCATATTGTCCGTAGGCACATTGTCCGGTGGGCATATTGTCCGTAGGCACATTGTCCGTAGGCAAAATGTCCGTAGGCAAACTGTCCGGGTACCCCTCCCTCCATCCCTCCCTCTCGCTGCCTGCTTGCTGCTTGTCTCATCAGCTTGAACGGCGCGGCGCGCAGGCAAGCCAGGGTGAGATATTGATCCCTTAATGTGGGTTCTGTACCGCCCGTTATTGACCTTTACAACCACGGGGCAAGAAAAAAATATGAATGTAAAAAAAAAGTCTTTCTATTAAGAGTTTTTTCGTTTTGATGTTTCTCGAAATGGTGTGCTGAATTCATCAAAGATGGGGAAGAAATGTAATATGAATTTTAAAATGAACTGTGTGTGTGTTTGTGTGTGTGTGTGTGTGCGCCCGAGAGCTTCGTGAAATAGCTACTCGCTCACAAATACATCCACACACAGACACACACACCCAGCCACCCACACTAGGGTGGAGTGAAAATTTTCAGATTTTCTTTTCTTCTTTGGGTAGTTATAAAAACGTGCTAAGGGGTCTAAACAACATGTTGACATGAAATAGAAAAATTACAAAAATTTTGTTTGGCTAGCACATTCAGCTTGAAAATCACGCCGATTTTTTTTTTTTTTTTTTTTTTCGAGGCCGAATGCCGTTTTGCTGTATCTAAATGTGCTTCGACTGCAAGACCATTATTTGTATTGTACAATTTTAACAAGTAACTGCTTGAGTTTACACAAACAAACAAAGAACACTAATATGGGAACATAGTTCACTTAATTTCTTTTCATAGTTTTTTCAAATTTTATGTTAAATTTTGGTTTCAAATTTGGGCATTTTAGCCTGCGACTCCAACCGGACCCGTATAAACTCATCGCGGCTTTCCTTCCCACAGACCACCGCCGAAGCTTCCGTAACAAGCTTGATATGTCTCTCGACTGCTTGCGTGTGACAGGGGTAGCGTGAAAAGCCGACGATTGGCGTGACATCCTCGTGGATGAAGCGTAGAAGAGTCTCGTCATCAATCTTCATGGTCACCGGTGGTTCCGTGATTGGTTCCTTGCGCCAGTCAATCATAGAAGTGTAGTCTTCGGCTTCAAAGTTCAGAGTTGGCACCTTAAAGACCCTGACTGTGACCGGTTCCGCTTCTTTTCTCTTGCTTTCATGATGCGACGTACACCGAGTTCGCGTATATGGGGTCGAGCGTCGGTTATCATACTGAGGAGAAGATTCTCGGGATGTCCGAAATAACCATTTCTTTGTATAACGGGGTCGACGACACGATGAAGATCTTTCTTCATGTAGCGAGATTTGTTGATCGTTTCAAACACGTGCCTTCCTCCATCTTTGCACGAGGGTTTCATCTTTATCGCAAACCACATGGGTGCATAAACTCTGACAATGAAGAGAACAAGCTCTTTGAGTTGATCTGAGGGGTTCGCTGTAGACACATACAGACGTAGAATGCGATTGCCTGTAGTTAACCATCTCGAATGATTCATTAGACCGGGATTTCGTAGAGAAAGGTCAACAGGACACACACCGACTGATATGGCGTTACACATGTCGTGAACGTACTTCTGATCTGTTGATAAATCATCAGGGAGTGTCGAGGGCATTTCACACTGAATGTGTGAAAATGTCACTAGCGGTAAAGCTTCACAGGTTGGTAGTTGTTTACCGATCGGTCCTGAGAAGCCTTTTGGTCCTGTGGTCTTTCCGTCGGGATGAGCGAAGAGATGCCTCAATGGAAGCTCATTCGCGTGAAGTTGGCAGATGAACCAAGTAACTGGTCGCTTTAGAGACAGTTCAAACAATCGACCGATGCCGCCTTTTACTCCAGTGTTGACTACTGTGCCGTCGCATCCCAGAGCCATTATTTCTGTTTTATTTACACCTCTCTCGTCTAAATATGTTATCAGTTCAACTGTTACAACTTTGCTAGAGCCGCCGGTTGGAGTTATGTGTCCAAAATAAGACGACCCCGGTTCAAATATGATTACTATATGTTCTTCGCTCGTGACCCGCAAAATATTTGTGATGATATGTTTTCAGCATATCCTGTATGCGCCTGTGGCTGAGCCGTGGAAGTGATGATTTCTCCCATATCATACCAACATCCACTATAACAATTTCAGCGATATCGTGCTGCGAAGGTTCTTTGTTGGATTGTTCTTTTAGGGTGCGCTTGATCAGGTTATACAACTTCATTACGTCTCTGTATGTTGGTAGCCGTTCTTCGGAGCGCACTTTGTGTCCAATACAGGTGCATGATACGCTTTCTCTGTCTTGACAGGAGTAAGTCATTGTGTCACTCCACCCTAACTTGCCTGAAAAAAAAAGGCAAAAATTAAGCAATTAGTATAGGTATAGGTATAGGTAGATATGTACATTTTTGGCGCGACACTAAAATTGTGGACCTTTTTCGCCGATTTTACGTCATTTTTTCTGATAAATAGCGTGATTTTCAAGCTGAATGTGCTAGCCAAAAAAAAAAAAAAAAAAAAAAATATATACGCCATCTTGTTTATAATAACAGTTAGCAAGTTTTTAATGCTACCCAAAATGTTTTTAAATATATCATAATTAAAATTGCCACTTTCACTCCACCCTAACCCACACACACACACACACACACACCACCCACACACACACCCACACACATACCCACCCATCACACACCACCACACACACCACACACACACACACACACACACACCACACACACACACACACACACACACACCACACACACCACACACACACCACACAAACATACACGCGTTGGGTTAAGGTTGGGGATTGGAGGCGAGCCAGCCTCGAAAATAACTCTTGGGGAATAGTATGTTTACTCTCTCTCTCTCTCTCTCTCTCTCTCTCTCCTCTCTCTCTCTCTCTCTCTCTCCTCTCTCTCTCTCTCTCTCTCTCTCTCTCTCTCCTCTCTCTCTCTCTCTCTCTCTCTCTCTCTCTCTCTCTCTCTCTCTCTCTCCTTCTCTCTCTCTCTCTCTCTCTCTCTCTCTCTCTCTCGTCATCTTAACTTTTCCTTGAGAATTGCTAATGTTGTGGTACAGACTTTGAGAGGAGAGAGAGAGAGAGAGAGAGAGAGAGAGAGAGAGAGAGAGAGAGAGAGAGAGAGAGAGAGAGAGAGGAGAGAGAGAGAGAGAGAGAGAGAGAGAAGAGAGAGAGAGAGGAGAGGAGAGAGAGAGAGAGAGAGAGAGAGAGAGAGAGAGAGAGAGAGAGAGAGAGAGAAAAAAAAAAAAAAAAGAGAGAGAGAGAGAGAGATAAGATTTTCATCCTATCCAGACACTTTGCAAGTACCAACTACAAGGTTATTGACTATACATAGCGCCGCCGCGTCAACACGAACTAGGCGGACTCGAACCGCTGACCGAATGCACAGGGACGCTGCACATTGCGAACTCACGTCTCTACCAACCTTGCCACCCTGACGGGCGAGAGAGAGAGAGAGAGATAGAGAGAGAGAGAGAGAGAGAGAGAGAGAGAGAGAGAGAAGAGAGAGAGAGAGAGAAGAAAGAGAGAGAGAGAAGGAATGAAAGATGGCGTTTAAATTGGTACAGTCAACAACTCCGTCATTATGGAACAAACTCGTACGCGGGACCAAATTTGTGTCTCTAGGGCGGAAGCAGTTCTGTACAAGTTGCCTATTCATCATTATTCTTATATTTACTTGCGAACAGCCAAGCATCCAGCAGCTACTGTCAAGTACTCTATTTAATATGTATTTAGGTTTACACAATTTGGATATATTGTTTAGACCATTAATAGCCACAATATAACATAATTCTTGTTGGGAAAAAACCCGCAAAAAAAATTCCACTGACGATGACTTAGGATGGACTGATTGAAATGAGACGTATATATAAATTTTGTAAATTAGTCTGCAGCAAAGTGAAACCAAGCAGAATAAATGACAATATATATTTATCGTATTAAAGTTATACTCAAATCATGCAATGGAAACCCCTCCCAACCCGCTCCCCTGAGCCTGTGGCTTGCCTCAGTTTTGTGTACATGTTCGATAATTATCGAACATGTACGAAAAATTTACCTCCGGATACCTCCTTATGAAGCTGAAAGCCTCTCACATTCGAAGACACTTATTCTTGGCATTGTCCACCCTCTCTTGATCAACAGGCATAGGAGAACTTTGTGGATTGTCTATTGGTGGCAGGTGATGGGTGGGTGATGAACTTTTGTTATGGGGTTCCAGCTGTCGCGGTAGTTGTCGTATTTATACTGATATGTATTATTTTCTTAATCTGTTTTTCAATAATAAATGGCACATGGAAAAATCTACCAAAAATGTTTCTTTATTTTTGTAAGTAATTATGTTTCACTTAATACAGTAACTATATTTCCGCCTGGTACTTGGTAATGGCAGGACGACTGTACAGATTTTCAGATTATCATCGAGATGTTGGACGTTCCAATTAGTGAAAGAAAAGAGAGAAAAGCGAGAAAAAATGAAAAATAATACGGGGGAGGCTCTCTGTTCCCAACACGGGTGGTATTCGGCTCACAACACGGGCCGTATTCGGCTCACAACACGGGCGGTATTCGGCTCACAACACTGGCGGTATTCGGCTCACAACACGTGTGGTATTCGACTCACAACGCGGGCAGTATTCGGCTCACAACACGGGTGGTATTCGGCTCACAACACGGGCAGTATCTGGCTCACAACACGGGCAGTATTCGGCTCACAACACGGGTGGTATTCGGCTTACAACACGGGCAGTATTTGGCTCACAACACGGGCAGTATTCGGCTCACAACACGGGTGGTATTCGGCTCACAACACAGTGGCGGTATTCGGCTCACAACACTGGGCGGTATTCGGCTCACAACAAAGTGGCGGTATTCGCTCACAACACTGGCGGTATTCGGCTCACAACACGGGCGGTATTCGGCTCACAACACGGGCGGTATTCGGCTCACAACAAAGTGGCGGTATTCGGCTCACAACACTGGCGGTATTCGGCTGACAACACGGGCGGTATTCGGCTCACAACACGGGCGGTATTCGGCTCACAACACACTGGCGGCATTCGGCTCACAACACGGGCGATATTCGGCTCACAACACGGGCAGTATTCGGCTCACAACACGGGTGGTATTTGGCTCACACACACTGGCGGTATTCGGCTCACAACACGGTGACGTTATTCGGCTCACACACACTCGGCGGTATTCGGCTCACAACACAGTGGCTGTATTCGGCTCACAACACGGTGACGTTATTTGGCTCACAACACAGTGGCGGTATTCGGCTTACAACACACTGGCGATATTCTGCTCACAACACAGTGGCGGTATTTTGGCTCACAACACACTGGCGGTATTCGGCTCACAACCAGTGGCGGTATTTCGGCTCACAACACAGTGGCGGTATTCGGGTCACAACACAGTGGCTGTATTCGGCTCACAACACAGTGGCGGTATTCGCCTCACAACACGGGCGATATTCGGATCACAACACGGGTGGTATTCGGCTCACAACACGGGCGGTATTCGGCTCACTACACGGATGGTATTCAGCTCACTACACGGTGGTATTCGGCTCACAACACGGGTGGTATTGGGCTCACAACACGGGTGGTATTCGGCTCACAACACGGGTGGTATTCGGCTCACAACACGGGTGGTATTCGGCTCACAACACGGCGGTATTCGGCTCAAAACACGGGTGGTATTCGGCTCACAACACGGGTGGTATTCGGCTCACAACACGGGTGGTATTCGGCTCACAACACGGGTGGTATTCGGCTCACAACACGGGTGGTATTCGGCTCACAACACGGGTGGTATTCGGCTCACACACGGGTGGTATTGGGCTCACTACACAGGTGGTATTCGGCTCACAACACTGGCGGTATTCGGCTCACAACACGGGCGGTATTCGGCTCACAAACCACGGGTGGTATTCGGCTCACTACACGGGTGGTATTCGGCTCACAACACGGGTGGTATTCGCTCACTACACGGGTGGTATTCGGCTTGTTAAGCTCCGCGACGCCACCGTTCGCTACTCCCGAAGGGGGAAGGAAAGAAATTGCGTGCGCGGAGGCTCAACGGGGGGTGTTGATATACGTAGCTCCTGTTGTAGCGTCCCCCCAAACCCGCTATGGTTTATCCAATGGGTCGCGGGTCGTGGCATGACAAATAACCCCGGCACCTCTACCTGAAGGTGCTGGGTTGGGCTTTATCTCCTTGTCCCGGGAAGGTCCAACGGGGCATCCCCGTAGCTTCGGAGATAGGGGGAGCTTACTTCCCCAGGCTTATAACGCCCCGGGCTTTACCCGGGGGCGACCCTCCCTGTTCCCCCCCGAGGCCCCTAGCTTGCATAGTTGCCCCGGGGTCAATCCATTATCGCCCCCCCCCTGTCCCATGAAACTGTAAATCATATAGATACATCACCATCTGCTGCGTCGCCTTCAGGAAGACCTGTATGTGGTGCTTAAGAGGTCCTAGATCCTGTTGCAGGTGCCTCATAAGGCCGGTGTTCCGGGGGGAACCCAGGGGAAGCCTCCTGAAGGAGGTATTTAGTAGTGCTTGTAGTCGCGTAGAGTTGCACCCCCGCCCACGCCCGCCCCTAGTGCCTCCCCCAGCGCCCAGTGGTTCTCCAAGGGCCCTGAAGAGAGGTCACAGGGTAGGTAGTGTGGAGGGACGTTGGTCTCGTAGAGTAGCACTTCCCTACCCCCTGGGGCAAAGTGGGCGCCCCTTGGTTGCCCCCGGGGGATCCGGGAAGCCAGGCGGCCCCAGGGGAATCACCACCGGAGCGGGCAGTGTTTGCAGGGACATCTTGGTCTCGTAGAGTTGCACTTCCCGCCCCTGGGTTATGCGGGGTATTCCTTAGTCGTCCCGTCGAAGCTCGTCGTCCCTGGGGCAAAGTGAAGAGCCACAGGGGCAACGCCGAGCGCCGCTATTTGCCCCGCCGTGCCCCTTCATATCAGGAGCCCAGGAGAACACAGGGGCAAAGCCACCAGGGCAGTGCCTGGCAGGACGTCGGGACTTCGTAGAGATGAGTAGCACCTGCCCCAGGGGACAAGCGGAGTGGCGGGCGTCGGGCGTCTGGTAAAGAAGGACGCGGCGTGTGTTGGCACGTACTTGAGCGCGTGGTATCTGGAAGGAATACCACCTAACTCGCTCACCGCGCTAAGACACTAGTCTCGTAAGATATCACCGCGACGCAATAATACGTGTGGCCACACCGCAGGATATATAGAATCTGTCTTCTCTCCTCTGTGTTCCGCGGAGGGCCCAGCGTGTGGTGGGTACATGTCAAAGGTTATTTCAGTGCTGACATAAGTGTGAAGTGATGGCGTGAATTGAGGGATGAAGTTCAGCACTCTTCCTCCTTCTCCTCGCCTCCTCACCGTCCTCACTCTCTCACACTCTCCCTCACCTTCTCTCACTCTCTCTCTCACTTTCTCTCGCTCTCTCTCCTTCTCCTCCCCTCATCTTCTCTTTCGCCGGGGGACGGGAGGGACCCTGAGCTGTGGTCAGCAAATGTGCAGGTGGGCGCCGGCCACCCCTTCATAGGGCTGATAAGGAAGATTGTTGTAAGCACAACATCAATTGCCTCTCTCTCTATTTACCCCCGTCATCAGTACTCTGCCTCTTCCTTCCTTATTCTTCCTTCCCTTCTATTCCCCATTCTCCACGTTCTCAGCCCTCACACGGCTCACAACACGGGCGGTATTCGCCTCACAACACGGGTGGTATTGGGCTCACAACACGGGTGGTATTCGGCTCACAACACGGGTGGTATTCGGCTCACAACACGGGCGGTATTCGCCTCACAACACGGCCGGTATTCGGCTCACAACACGGGTGGTATTCGGCTCACAACACGGGTGGTATTCGGCTCACAACACGGGCGGTATTCGGCTCACAACACGGGTGGTCTTCGGCTCACAACACGGGTGGTATTCGGCTCACAACACGGGCGGTATTCGGCTCACAACACGGGTGGTATTTGGCTCACAACACGGGTGGTATTCGGCGCACAACACGGGCGGTATTCGCCTCACAACATAGGTGGTATTCGGCTCACAACACGGTGGCAGTATTCGCCTCTCAACACGGGTGGTATTGCTCACAACACGGTGGCAGTATTCGCCTCACAACACGGGTGGTATTCGGCTCACAACACGGTGGCAGTATTCGCCTCACAACACGGGTGGTATTCGGCTCACAACACGGGGGCAGTATTTCGCCTCACAACACGGGTGGTATTCGGCTCACAACACGGGCGGTATGCGGCTCACAACACGGGTGGTATTTGGCTCACAACACGGGCGGTATTCGACTCACAACACGCTGGTATTCGGCTCACAACACGGGCGGTATGCGGCTCACAACACGGGTGGTATTCGGCTCACAACACGGGCGGTATGCGGCTCACAACACGGGTGGTATTCGGCTCACAACACGGGCGGTATTCGGCTCACAACACGGGCGGTATGCGGCTCACAACACGGGCGGTATGCGGCTCACAACACGGGCGGTATGCGGCTCACAACACGGGTGGTATTCGGCTCACAACACGGGCGGTATTCGACTCACAACACGGGTGGTATGCGGCTCACAACACGGGCGGTATTCGGCTCACAACACGGGCGGTATGCGGCTCACAACACGGGCGGTATTCGGCTCACAACACGGGCGGTATGCGGCTCACAACACGGGTGGTATTCGGCTCACAACACGGGCGGTATGCGGCTCAACAACACGGGTGTGTATTCGGCTCACAACACGGGCGGTATTCGGCTCACAACACGGGCGGTATTCGACTCACAACACGGGCGGTATTCGGCTCACAACACGGGCGGTATTCGGCTCACAACACGGGCGGTATTCGGCTCACAACACGGGCAGTATTCGGCTCACAACACGGGCGGTATTCGGCTCACAACACGGGTGGTATTCGGCTCACAACACGGGCGGTATTCGGCTCACAACACGGGCGGTATTCGGCTCACAAAACAGCGGTATTCGGCTCACAACACGGGCGGTATTCGACTCACAACACGGGCGGTATTCGGCTCACAACACGGGCGGTATTCGGCTCACAACACGGGCGGTATTCGCTCACAACACGGGCGGTATTCGGCTCATAACACGGGTGGTATTCGGCTCACAACACGGGCGGTATTCGGCTCACAACACGGGCGGTATTCGGCTCACAACACGGGTGGTATTCGGCTCACAACACGGGCGGTATTCGGCTCACAATACGGCGGTATTCGGCTCACAACACGGGCGGTATTCGCTCACAACACGGGTGGTATTCGGCTCACAACACGGGCGTATTCGGCTCCATATCAACCTACAAGTCTGTCTGGGCTGAGAGGTATTCACCAC
>JACEEZ010002729.1:0-2500 GCA_016584305.1 Chionoecetes opilio
TGTTGTTTTCGGGGTGGGGTGTGTGTTGGGGTTTTGGGATAGGTTCCGCCCCCCGTGGGGCAAACACTCATATGGCACATTTTTGGAAACGGGTCGACCGGGGAAGGTCATAAGCCCACTTATGAATGATCCGATCACTTTTTTTTTTTTTTTTTTTTTAGCAGCCTATTAGGAAATTGTGAAAACAAAAGTGGGGTTGGAAATTTTTGAGGAAGCCTTGAGTAGGGGGGAGGGGGAATGGGTGAGTGAATGGGGGGGGTGATGGGTATGGGGGTGGGGTGATGGGGGAGTGAATGGGTGGGGGTGAGGGTTGGGGTGAGGGGGGATGGGTGAGGGAATAGGTGGGGGGTGGGTAAAGGTTTAGTGAATGGGGGTGTGGTGGGGTAAGGGTGAGTGAATGGGTGGGGGGTGATGGGTAATGAGTGAGTGAATGGGTGGGGGGTGATGGGGAAAGGGTGAGTGAATGGGTGTGTGGGATGGGTAATGGGGGAGTGAATGGGTGGGGGTGGGTGGGTAATGGGTGAGGGAAGGGGGGGGGGTGATGGGTAATGGGGGAGTGAATGGGGGGGGGGTGATGGGAAGGGTGAGTGAATGGGGGGGGGGAATACTACATTTCTACATCCATGTTTTAGGGAAAAATTTAAAAGGGGCTATCGGAGAGGGCCCTTTTTGGTGGGGCCAGGGCCCCCCAAACACAGGTGGGGGCCAAGGCCCACCCAAAAGCCCTCCGCAGGACTAGCTAAAAAAATCCCCCCGAGGGCGGCTTTGCGGCTGTAAATAATTAAACGAAAGGTGTCTTTGTCTGTCTGTTTTTTCTGTCTGTGTGTGCGTGTGTGTTGGTATAGGTTCCGCCCCCCGTACGCAAACACCTATAGGCACATTTTTGGAACCGGGGTTGTCCGGGGAAGGTATAAACCCACTTATGAGATGATCCGATCCTTTTTTTTTTTTCTTTTTTTTTTTGCAGCCTATTAGCGAGAATTGGAAAAAAAAAGTGGGTTGCGAGAATTGAGGAAGCCTTGATGTGGGTGATGGGTAATGGGGAGTGAATGGGGGGGGTGTGGTAATGGGGGGGGGGTTGGGTGAGTGAATGGGTGGGGGGGATGGGTTGGGGGGGATGGGTATGGGGGGAGGGAATAGGGGGGGGGTGAGGGTAAAGGGTGAGGAATGGTGTGTGGGGGATGGGTAAAGGGTGAGTAATGGGTGTGTGGTGTGGGTAATGGGGATGAATGGGTGGGGGGGGATGGGGAAAGGGTGATGAAAAGGGTGGGGGGTGATGGGTAATGGGGGGTGAAGGGGGGTGGTGATGGGGAAGGGTGATGAAGGGTTGGAGGTGATGGGTAATGGGTGGTGATGGGTGGGGGGGGGATGGGGAATGGGTGAGTGAATGGGTGGGGGGGATGGGTAATGGGTGAGTGAATGGGGGGGGGGTGTGGGGAAAGGGTGGTGAATGGGGGGGGGGAAAAAATACTTTCTACATCCCTTTTTCAGGAAAGTTAGAAGGGGCTATTGGAGAGTCCTTTGGGGGGGCCAAGGCCCACCCAAAAACAGGTGGTGGGCCACAGTCCCACCAATAGCCCCCCGCAGGAGCTAGCCAAAAAAGTCCGCCCGGAGGGCGGCTTTGGGCTAGTAATAATTAAGCGAAGTGTTCGTCTGTCTGTCTGTGTGTGTTGTGGTTTGGTTCCGCCCCCGTGGGGCAAACACCTCTATGGGACATTTTTGGAAATTGGTTGACCAGGAGAAGGTTCATAAACCCCTTATGAAATATCCAATCTCTTCTTTTTTTTTTTTTTTTTAGCACCTATTAGCGAGAATTGTGAAAATAAAAGTGGGTTTCGAGAATTGAGGAAGCCCCGATTAGGGTTTATGGGTAAGGGGGGACTGAATGGGTGGGGGGGGGGGTGGGGGGGGGTGAGTGAAGGGTGGGGGGTGATGGGTAATGGGTGAGTGAAGGGGGGGGTGATGGGTAATGGGTAATGGGGGAGTGAATGGGTGGGGGTGAGGGTAAAGGGGGGAGTGAATGGGTGGGGGGGGTGGGTAATGGGTGAGTTAATGGGTGGGGGGGGGAGGGGAATGGGTGAGTGAATGGGTGTGGGGGGGAGGGTATGGGTGAGGGAATGGGTGGGGGGGGATGGGTAATGGGTGTGGGGGGATGGGTAAAGGGTGAGTGAATGGGGGGGGGTGAGGGTAATGGGTGGTGAAGGGGGGGGGGATGGTAATGGGTGGTGAATGGGTAGGGGTGATGGGTAATGGGGGTGGGGGATGGGTAATGGGTGATGAATGGTGGGGGGGGGGGTAATGGGGGAGTGAAGGGGGGGGGGTGATGGGTAATGGGTGGTGAATGGGGGGGGGGTGATGGGTAATGGGTGAGTGCATGGGGGAGGGGATGGGGAAAGGGTGGTGAATGGTGGGGGGATGGTATGGGGGGGTGAAAGGGTGGGGGGATGGGTAATGGGTGATGAATGGGGGGGGGGTGTGGGTAATGGGGGTGAAAGGGGGG
>JACEEZ010002729.1:5000-15000 GCA_016584305.1 Chionoecetes opilio
TTTCCGGGTGTTAGCCGGGGGTTTTTGGGCCTGCTCTCCGGGGTGGTGGTTCGGCCTACACCAAAACCTAAGGATGAAGATAAAATGTTGATATGGAGACGGGCTACCGAGCATTGTTCTCCCCTGAAAAATGCAACAATGAATAAAACTAGATAATACACACACCCCACACACACACACAAAACACAACACAACCCCACACACAAAACAAAACACACCTCTTAAAAATGTTTCCTCTAATCAACGCCCCAAACGCAAGTTTTTTTTGCTCTTACTCCTATTTCCACTCTTCGTACTTCTCCACCTTTGCCTATTCCTCTTCTACTCCATTACTGATGCTCTTCCCTTTACTCCTCCTTTGCTATTTTACCTTCCCTCATCTCTGACTTCACGTTTCCATGCACAATCAGGCTGCATGTTTTTTTTCATAATTTGTGCGATACATGCCTGCTCCTTATCTATTCCTTCTACGGGAATGTTTAGCGTGTGTCCCTTGTGTTGTAGGTATATCGCTGTATATCTGTCGGTGTGTAAATATTTGCTTGTGACTCTTTGCCTTTGCCTGTTTATCTTTTTTTTTTTCTACCTGTCTGTCTTCCAAGGCCAAGCCTGTTCGTCCTCCTGTCTTCCGTCCATCCGAGTCGTTATCTGTTCAATCTGTCATCTGTTTCTGGTCTGTGTTTTTTAGTCATCTGTTATTTTGTCTCTAATATTAAGTATTCCATGGTTCTTTTTTTGGATTTTTTTCCTGTTTTTCGTTTTTAACGGGGTTTGATTGCCCAAGGCCTTTTTATATCCTTCTTCCCAATCCCCTTCCCTGTTGCACTCTTCCCCTCCCGCATGCTGTCTTTCTTTCTACCTTCCTCTTATAGCCTCCCAATGCGCCCAATTTCCTTTCCGCTCTCCTGTCTTTGCGCTCATCAGCCTCATCTCGCCCGTCACACCCGGCACTCATCGTCCACGCCGCCGCCGAGGCCCGCCGAGGTTATAGTCCTTGAGCCAGACCAAAAGTAATGCTCCGGCGGGGGGAGTAATTCTCATTATGATTTTCCATTAGACCAATGTCTCAAGTGTCAGAAAAGGTGTGATGGACATCTGAGAACGGTAGCTTAGTGCCCGGATGGACCCATCTTTGAACCCCCCAGCTCGAAAATGCCCATTTGGTGGGGAAACATTTTTTTGCACGTGTATCTGGACTTCTATATACTATCGATGTGCGGTTGACGACTAAATATACGTCCAATGTGTACCGTCTAAATAAAAAATAATATGAAGCATTTTGTTGTAGATTAATTATTATAAAAATCAATTATCGAAAAAAAATCATATATTTTTCAATATTTTATTATTAGACTTGTACTTTTTTTAGTGAAACAACACTGGTATGTTTTTTCCAAATTATGCATTTTGCTACACCGTTTATTGTCTTTTAAAAATAACTCAAAGTACAACATATCATCCACCACGATTTTTACAACAAATATATGTAAAGAGGCAAAAAAATGATTTAGGCCGCCGCTGGCATTATCTATTCTGACGATAACGCAAGTTAGGAATGTCGTACGGAGAGGATTTTAACACCATACGATATCTAATAAGCAGGCGGAAATTGTTACATAGGAAATCTGCACTTTGGTGGCCATCTTGGTTTTTCAAAATGGCCGCCAATTATTTTAATTATTCATTACTAGAGTTTGCAAAGACGTATGGAGCTTTTTTAAAACACATACGATGTATTTTCCCCTAATAAGCAAGCGGAGGTATCATTGAACATGTCATGTTTTAGTCAAATAACACCGGTATGATCTTCCAAATTATACATTTTGCTAAACCGTTATCTGTCTAAAAAGATTTTCAGGCAATTTGGCCTGTTATAATAGAGAAAACATATGCTATACAATATACAGTGCAACAAAAGTTAATCATCAGAGTCGCCATCAGAGTCATTGGCATCCTGAGCCACGATAGCATCATCCTGCACATGTTGGAGCATCCCTGCAGCTTACACACAACAGTGCACTTCAACCCATTCAGTATGCAGGAGCAATCTGACGGTCGCCCACGTCCTTCTGAAATGTGCATGAGATGAGATTCAAGACGACATTGGAGCTGGTAGACCCGCCATCCATCGGATTTTGAGCGAACCGCCATCATCGATTTTCCCAGCCATGTCCTGCTGATGGTGCTGGACTCTGGCAGGTTTTCAAGGCTGCGTCGCCAGATAGCCGCCTGATAGTGGGCCCTAAGCGTATGCTGCATCAAGGAGTCTTCACAAGGCGGCAATTGTCCAGTTCGATCTGGCCTTTTTTGCACAGAACATGTGATAACGGAGTGAATTAGCACCGACGATCTTCGGGGTTCCTGGCGTACAGTGACCGTGAAGGCCTGAATGCTATTGAAGACGTCTGTTGGTACATTCCACGAGATCCAGATCTGTGAATGCTTGAAGATACAGATCATTCGCTTGCACAAGCTTCAAAAGCCTTTATCTTTCCTTGGCTAGCCAGAGCACTAACAGTGTCACACCGCTCCATGCATGAAGCCCTGGCAATGCACTGCAAACTCCAACCCCAATACCGCAGCCAACTTTCCAACGTCATCATTCTGACTCGAACCTTTGTTCCTCGTCTGATAAAGAGCTGACTATCGAGGTTCTGCTGAGTTGAACAAAGTTGGCTGCGGTATTGGGGTCTGGAGTTTGCGTGCATTGCCAGGGCTTCATGCATGGAGCGGGTGTGACACTGTTAGTGCTCTGGCTAGCCAAGGAAAGATAAAGGCTTTGAAGCTTGTGCAAGCGAATGATCTGTTATCTTCAAGCATTCACAGATCTTGGGGTCTTCGTGGAATGTACCAACAGACGTCTTCAATAGCATTCAGGCCTTCACGTGTCAGCTGTACGCCAGGAACACGAGATCGTCGGTGCTAATTCACTCCGTTATCACTTTCTGTGCAAAGAAGGGCCAGATCGAATCTGGACAATTGCCGCCTTGTGAAGACTCCCTTTATGCAGCATACGCTTAGGGCCAACTATCAGGCGGCTATCTGGCGACGCAGCCTTGAAAACCTGCCAGACGTCCCAGCACCATCAGCGGACATGGCTGGGAACTCGATGATGGCGGTTCGCTCAAAATCCGATGGATGGCGGGTCTACTAGCTCCAGATGTCGTCTTGAATCTCATCTCATGCACATGCAGAAGGACGTGTCGACCGTCAGATTGCCCTGCATACTGAATGGGTTGAAGTGCACTGTTGTGTGTAAGCTGCAGGGGTGCTCCAACATGGTGCAGGATGATGCTATCGTGGCTCAGGTGCCAATGACTCTGATGGCGACTCTGATGATTAACTTTGTGTGCACTGTAATTGTATAGCATATGTTGTTCTCTATTATAATGGGAGGCCAAATTGCCTGAAAATCTTTATAGACAGATAAACGGTTTAGCAAAATGTATAATTTGGAAGATCATACCGGTGTTATTTGACTAAACATGACATGTTCAATGATACCTCCGCTGCTTATTAGGAATATACCGTATGGTGGGTTAAAATCAGCTCCCTACGTCTTTGCAACTCTAGTAATGAATAATTAATATAATTGGCGGCCATTTTTAAATCCAAGATGGCCACCAAAAATGCAGATTTCCTATGTAACAATTTTTTTTCCCCCTGCTTTTTAGATATCGTATGGTGTTAAAATCCCTCCGTACGACATTCCTAACTTGCGTTTTTTCGTCAGAATAGATAATGCCCGCGGCGGCCTAAGTCATTTTATGCCTCTTTAATATATTTTTTTGTAACTCGTGGTGGATGATATGTTGTACTTTTTTGAGTTATTTTTATAGACAGATAAACGGTGTAGCAAAATGCATAATTTGGAAAATCATACCATGTTGTTTTACTAAAAAAAGTACAAGTCTAATAATAAAAATATTGAAAAATATATGATTTTTTTTTCGATAATTGATTTTTATAATAATTAATCTACAACAAAATGCTTCATATTATTTTTTATTTAGACGGTACACATTGGACGTAAAATTTTTGTCGTCAACCGCACATCGATAGTAGTATAGAAGTCCAGATACACGTGCAACAATGTACCCCACCAAATGGGCATTTTCGAGCTGGGTGGTTTCAAAGATGGCGTCCATCCGGGCACTAAGCTACCGTTCTCAGATGTCCATCATGCATTTTCTGATACCTGAGATATTGCCCTAATGGAAAATCATAATGAGAATTACTCCCCCCGCCGGAGCATTCACTTCAAAATATGGCCGGTTGGCTCAAGGACTATTAGGGCCCGAGGGCAGTCTCTTGGGCTGCCCTGCGATCGGCAGATTCAGTGGACGATTTTGTGTTTATGAGCGAAGGATTTTTTCTTCTCTGGTATCGTTGCTTCAAGCTTGAATTAAGAATAACTTTAGTATAGCGGAATATTAATATATGTTTTGCCTATCTATCGACTCATTTTTGCTAATCCTGCAGAATATTAGCCTCTGAATAAATTGCTGCTGGGTTTCAAAAATACTTAGATATTCTCACGGGATATGAAATTTCTTTCAGATACGGAAATTTTGCAGTTTAGACAAATATCAATGAAAACTGATGCTCTCAGTAATTCTTTCAAGGCGACTTTCTGTCCTCATTCAGGAATGAGTTGGCATCTAAATTGTCGAATTGTTTTGGAAACTACGGGGAAAAAAAAACGTGTTGGTATAATTTTTTCACCCTTTTTAAATAAATTTTGCGTAATTAGTTTTGGCAGATGCTGCGTGGCCCCCCCTTTCTTCGTTAAGTATAATATCTTTTTTTTTTTTACATGATTCCTCTTTAACCCGATATTTTTCCCAAAAACATCCCCGAGGGGACGGGAAAGGACATGGCATAGTTTGGGCCCTTTCCCATTTTTTTTGGGTTAGTGTTTTTTCCCCCCCAAAAAGGGTGTTTTTTTTAGGGTAGAAAAATTATATAAAATATAATATATATATTTTAATATTATATAATATATATATATTATATAATATAATATATAAAATTTTATATATATATATATATATTAATATATTTATAATATTATATATATAAAATAGATAATGATAGATAAAAAGTAGATTTTTTAGATAAAATAGATATAAAATATAAATATATATATTATATATAAAAATCTATATATATATATTTTTATATATTAATATAATATAATATATATTTATATAATATTAAAATAATATCTTATTATATAAAATATATTTTGGGTTTACGCCGCAAAACCCAAAAAAACTTTTTCTCAACTTTGACATCCCAAATTTTCCCCTATGTAAAATGGAATTCTAAGGGAATTTCTCTTTTTCCATTTTGCATTTGAGAAAATTCTTACTATGCAAAATCGCACTTTTAAAATTGAAACCCGTATCGAATAATCCCCTTAAATGAGTACGAGTGCCCCTTTTGGGTCCTTTTTATTGCTCAGGGCACCAAAAAGAGTTCCAAATGACTAGCGTGGAAGTCTTTCTGATCATTTTGGTTTCCCCAAAATGCAACAATCACAGTGTCACAGCCTCACTTTGGGCCGGGAAAAACGTGCCCCTCATGTCCTTCTTGACCTAAAAGCGGGGCAGGTCTCACGGTGTGGGCCCGACCCCGGGTTTAAACCCCTTCGGGCCCTGCTGCCCCACCATGCTGCCCGGGCCTCTTTTCACCGATTCATTTATCTTTGGGTGCTTGATTTGGGGGTTATGAACTCCGGCCCCCTCGTAGGCTTGACCAGGATCCCTTTGGATCTGATCCCCGGCAGTAAACAGGTGATGCCGCTCGTGCACCGGGCCCCGGCTGCCACTGATCAGGTCTCCCCCAAGGGCCTTTGGGGGGGCAAATTCACCTTGGGGTTGTGATGCGGGGGGTCTTACCTGGTGCCCCCCATCCCCCTGGGCCACCCCTTTAGTTTCAAAATCTGGGTCACGGCGAACCTGCGGCCCGCCCTTTCCCCCTCTGATCGAAATCAGCGGGGGGGGCACTTTCTGAGTGGCGAACCATGTCCTTCCGCACTTAAAAGGTCCCAGCTGTTTGGACCTTCTTGGGCGCGCCCCCAAACCCACTCGGAGTTTCTTTGAAGTGTGTTTGGGGGCCCCGTCCTCTATTTCTGTGGTGAACCTTGACCCGTAGTGGGAGTTTGAAATACACCGGGCGGGCAGTATTTAAATGGGTTTTCCCGGGGTGTTCAGTTTTTTCCCAGTCAGCCCCATGCTTTCGGGCCCATGTACCGAGCAAATTGGGGCTTTTGGTGAGCCTGGGAGGGGGCCCACCTTCCCAAATTTTTGATTTTCTGCGGGCTCGGACGGGGGGGAACCCCCCGTTTTCCACAGCCGGGAAACCATTGGGTAGGAGACCGTGGCCAGGGGACATTTTTGCCCCCGAATATACCCCGGTATCTCCGTGAGATTTTCACCGCCGGCACTCCTTAAACTCTGCGTTGAAAACGGGCATCCATTCACGCTGGAAAGCAGATGCACCTGGCCCGGAAGCCAGTGTCATATGGGGTTTAGGCCCGCCCGAGCTGGTGATAAGGGGGCGCAGGGCAACCGTTTGGGAAACCACGCATATACTCCAGAAGACCCCCTTGGGTTTCCCACCTTTTTCCAAAAATGGGGTTGAGTACCACCCTTCCCCCCGTTTTGGGCCCAAAAGGTTGGTACCTTCCCCAGAGGGACAGTGGTGGTGGGTCGTATTTCCCCCCAAAAAAAAGGGGGAAAAAGGATTTTTAGAGACCCCTGAGCCCCCTTGGGAAACGCAGGTTCCCCGGGGTGGGCCCCGGGGCCCCCCCCCTGGTACAAAGTGCCAAAGGAAACCTTCCAGAGGGTTTCCCTGTCATGACACTGCTCCCCCGGATAAACCCTTGGGTGCAGTTTCCCATAGCTGTCGGGCACCATCGCCCTGGTCTTGTCCTTCCCCCCCAAACGTAACCCAAACCAAAATATTTTTGGTACCCCGGGTTTCCCCCCGGGCAAATTTCCTGGCTTATGCCCTTTGGGATCCTGCCTGGCCCTCCTCAGCTTGTTTGGGTTTGCAGACCCGGACGACATGTCTGGAGAGAGGGGGCCGTGCGATAAGGTTTCCCGGAGGAATCCAGAAGCCCCCGGCAGCAGCAGCATGGGCGGAAAGTCAAAGGATGTTTTCCCGCGCCAGGTTCCCGGCGGCCCTTGTGTTTTTTTTCTTGCAGTGGCCTGTCCAAGTACTGCATCAAAGGGTTCCAGGGGCCCCAGCCTCTCCCCGAGCAACGGTCTGCCAGTATGGGGAGCCTCCTTTGTCCTGCCCCCTTTTCCCCTTTATGGGGGGTGAAAAGACTCCTCCGTCCCATCCCCTTTGAATCCTGGGGATTTTTCAAACTGGCCCCGGAACCCCCTTTCTCCTGAAATCAAGGGCTTTTGAACCCTTTTTACTTTCTGCCCTTTTGCTTTTTCCGCTTAGCCCCCCTCTTCCAAAATGCTTTCTCTTTTTTTTCTTTGGCTTGTCTATGCGTCTCATTCTTTTCTACCCCTTTTCACATCATTTCACTTCCCCCCCCAAATTTGAAACCCTGGTATACACCACTCCAGGTCTAAAGTAGGGACTTTTCTGGCCAGGGGGGAGTCAAAAGCACGTGTGCCCCTTTGCGTGGCACAGCCCCCGGGGAAGGAACCCCCCCGGGGATTCCTGGTCCTTGCAGAGGAAGATCGTGGAAGGGGGAGCCGTTTTTTCAAACAGCCTGTCCATATTTTCCCACGAATTCCTTTATGCTTTAGGGTTTCTTGGTTTTCTCACCACTTCCCCTAACCTTTTTCCCAAAAAAAATATTATCCCTTTGGTTTCCGGGGGCCGGTCAATAAAAAACCAAGGAGGTGCAAATGGGGGTTTGATTTCTTTCCCCTGGGAGGCACCATGGGGGGGCAGATCCTTCGCAATGTCTCTCACGGTACCCCCGCTTGTCAAAAACCCCCCGGGTGCCCCCGAGTTCTTGGGGAGGATTCCCCTCTTCATCACGCCCGATACGTAGGCCCCCGCTCAGCAAACTTTTCCCTCCACCCCCCAAAAAGGCGGCCCCAAAAAGGATCCGAGCTCGTCTTGTTGGGGGGGTTTTGAGCCTTTTGGTTTTTTCAAGGAGAAGCCATCCCGAAAAAAAAACGATCCCAAAGGGGAAAATTTTGATAGGTTTTAAATGAAGGGCCCTTACTTTAGCTGGGCTAAGCTAGTTCGCATCAAAAATATAAGCGAAAATGTGTGGTCTGTCTGTCTTTTCTGTCGTTTTCTGTCTGTCCCCGATAAGGGGGCCCCCCCCAGTGCCCCAATCCCCCCATTTTGGACAGTATTGGGCCCACCCACCAGGGGGAAAGGGTTTTTAAACCCCCCTTTTGCATGATCCCATCACTTTTTTTTATTTTTTTTTTAGCAGCCATTTGCGAGAATTGTGGAAAAAAAGTGGGTTGCGGAAATTGAGGGAAACCCTTTATGTAGGGGGTGGGGGAATTTTGGGGAGTGAATGGGTGGGGGGAGGGGAATGGGGGTGGGGGGTTTTTGGGGGGGGAATGGGTGGGGGGTGAGGGTGTGGGTAGGCAAAGAGGGGGGTGATGGGAAATGGGGGGAGTGAAGGGTGTTGGTGATGGGTAAAGGGTGATTTAATGGGTGGGGGGGATGGGCCCAATGGGGGAGGGGGGGGAATGGGTGGGGGGTGAGGGGAAGGGGTGAGTGAGTGGGGTTGGGGGGGGACGTGGAAAGGGTTGGCGTTAATACATCCCAAACTGATTTCAGGGAAGCTAGAAGGGGCTTTTTGGGTGTTGTGTTTGGTGGGGCCCCAAACCCCAAACCCAAAAGCCCTCCCCAGGGCCCCAGGGCCCAAAAAACCCCGCCCAGGAAAGGGGGGCTTTGCGGCTAGTATAAATATAAAAATCCATTTTTGGGATAGCAAGAAGTGCCAAAACCCCAAAAATTTAAGAGGGCAAATACCCTTTAAAAATTTAATTTTACATAAAAAAAACACACTGGGTTAAAAAAACGAAATAAAAATTTTATTTTTACTTTTTATTGGATCTACGGGGTACCCCCAATATATATTATTTTATATATTTTAATATTAAAATAGTATATTTATAATAATTTTATAATAAAATAAATAATATATATATATATTATTTGTAAATATAAAATATTTTGTTTATTATTATATAAAAATTATAATATATATATAATAAATATTATATATAATTATATATTTATATTATATATTAAATTTAAAGATCCCGGGAAAAAAAGGGATGTCCATGTCGGGAAAATTTTAAAAAAAAAAAAGCAGGAACAAAAATTTATGACTAAAAAAAAAAGACTCAGCACAGCGCTAAGCATTTAAAGGCCAAAATCCAAAAACTGTTTTTTCCGACTTGGTTCACGAAAAGGTTTTTGGGGTAGAATGTTTTTCCCCGAATGAAAAGGGTTTGGCCAAGGGAAAATCCCCAAAACATGTCAAATGTGCAGCACCCAAAAGGGAGGAGGACCCGGGTTTGGGCCCTTTTTCCGGACGGGGGCCCCTTGGGGGGGCCCTGGGAGGGAAGCAGGAGAAAGCTGGGCATCTAATATATATAGGGTAGCCCTGTGGGCCGTTATATGGGGTTTTTGGGGTTGGGGTTGGGGTTTTGTCTGCTGTCTGGGCTGTTTTTGGGGAGCCGAAACTGTAAATACAATTTTTGATGAGAGTAGGCTAAAACAAATCGCAAAAAAACGTAGGTGGGGAAACAGCTTTGGGCCCATGCGATTTAATCATTTTTGAAGGGTGTTTTGGGGGAAAAAAAATCCCAGGAGAATTAGATTACAGGAAAAAAATCGCGGTAAGTCCTTTTCCGCATTCCCAATCCCCAAATAATCATGGACGTTTGTATGCGTGTTTTTAGTGGGTTGTTTGGGAAACACAAGGGAAACAAAGGGTTGGAAAACCCCCGGAAAAGTGGTTTTACCCCCAGGCACTTTGACCAGGAAAACG
>JACEEZ010002729.1:22500-25300 GCA_016584305.1 Chionoecetes opilio
GTTAAAGCAATTAGTTCCGCGAATTTATAATATTATCCCTCCACTTTGAAAGGTTGTTTGCATCAAGAAGGAGAGGTGTTTATCGTTATCAATAGAATCAGGTAACTAGGCCGCTAAGGGGCTCTCGTTACCTGTCTAGACTCTAGGAGTCTAGAGAGTCTAGACTCTAGATGTCAGTATGGGGACGTTAGTAATATATGTTAGTAATAGGACGTTAGTAATAGGGTGGCGGGACTGTACTGGGTTCAGATGGATCACGTTTTGCTTAATTTTGTTGCCTGGTGAGGGTTGGTCTGGTCGCTGCTAGTTTGCGGTGGTCTGGGTGGTGCTGGGAGGGCGGGGTCGGGGTCTGGCTGTATTGGGCTTGTCTGGGCTGAGCTAGACATATGTTCCTCTTGTGGGGGGAAGAGAAATCGTCCCTCTTGATATCAGGAACGACGTCATCGATCCTTGGTGCCGAGTTTGCATGCTTCAGGTGATTTTTCTTTTGGCCAAGGAGGCAGCCGTATCTCTGAGCCTCAAAGTGCGCCGTTCCATGCCACTGGGGTGAGTAATTCGCAGCGTGGGTATTAGGGTGTCCCGCCAATGACTTCCCTCGTGTCTATGATAACGAAGGAAGCTGTACAAAAAAATATACTTCAAGACTTCCGGGGCTGTTTCACGTTCCTCTGAAGTATAAATTGATCGAATACTGTAGTTGGGAGGCTCTGGCAATGTGAGGATCCTAAATTTACTCTGATGATGTTTTAGCACCGTAAATACCAATAGCTTCATATAATCTTACGGTCTCTTGTGTCACTATTCCTCCTACCCTATCACAGTTGCATTCCGACCCCCACACTTCCTTACCACATGGAAGAGTGTCTGGAAGATTGTATTTTATGGGTACGTGTCAAGGAAGAGTTGCGGTGGAGGGTTGTGAGGCCCGGAGGCAGCGTCGTTCTATCATGGGAGTGACGCGGAATGAGGTGCGGCGCTGCTTGAAGAGACTGCGTGTGAGGTGAGAAGGAGAATGTGTTCCGGGGGCTGGTAGGATTATTTTTTTTTTTTTTACATCACAATGGACTGGCCAGGGGCAAAAAAAAGAGGTAGCAAAAAGCCAAATGGATGGATGGGTGGGTGAGTGGGTGGATGAATGGGTGGGTAGGTGGGTGGATGGATGGGTGGGTGGATGAATGGGTCGGTGGATAGATGGGTGGGTGGATGGATGGGTGGGTGGGTGGATGGATGGGTGGGTTGCGATAAAACACTTTTGATGGAACGTTACACTGTGGGTTTACAGTATATTTTTTACATAAGATTATGATACTTTGCGTGATGCCTTTGTGGAAGGTACAGTGTGTGTGTGTGTGTGTGTGTGTGTGTGTGTGTGTGTGTGTGTGTGTGTGTGTGTGTGTGTGTGTGTGTGTGTGTGTGTGTGTGTGTGTGTGTGTGTGTGTGCGTGCGTGCGTGCGTGCGTGCGTGCGTGCGTGCGTGCGTGCGTGCGTGCGTGCGTGCGTGCGTGCGTGCGTGCGTGCGTGCGTGCGTGCGTGCGTGCGTGCGTGCGTGCGTGCGTGCGTGCGTGCGTGCGTGCGTGCGTGCGTGCGTGCGTGCGTGCGTGCGTGCGTGCGTGCGTGCGTGCGTGCGTGCGTGCGTGCGTGCGTGCGTGCGTGTGTGTGTGTGTGTGTGTGTGGAGGCAGAGATCTAGGTTATTCCGTGAGAGGAAGAAATATATGAAGAAAGAGTGGCAAGCGTTATTTAGCCTTGGTTTTATTCCCTCTACTTTCTTGCTTTGTTGAAATCATGAATGCAAATGTGTGTGTTTTTTTATGTATGAGGAGCCTCGATAGTGCTGCGTGTGTGGGTATAGCGTACAAAGGCACCCCGTAACGTGCTACGGGTTGTGGATCAACGCCTTGAATTGCTGGGGTAGTTGTAGCAGGCAAGCGTAATAGCAATGGGAACAAAAACATCGATGGAACGATAGAATAAGTACAAGGAAATGAACAATGACGGAACTTACGAAAAAAAGAAAAGAGGGAAGGCAGTAATGGAAATGCGAGGGTGATGATGAATACAAACATCAACCCCCAAACACGAAGATGAGAAAATAGTATACACGTAATTTACATGTTTGTCTTTAATATGGAAGTAAGTGCCTATGAATCTGATGTATCGTACTTGAGATTATCAAGTCCATATGGCGCTCGAATGTCCAATCGAAAGGGTACTAGAGTGCCTGAGGGACAAAAACAAAGGGAGAGAAGTAGAAAAGTAGGAGAAAGGAAAGGTAAAGGATAACATGCAGAGGTTCCTGTAATGAGTATTGATCAAAGGTCTGAGGGGGGGGGGGGAAGAGAGAGAGAGAGAGAGAGAGAGAGAGGAGAGAGAGAGAGGAGAGAGAGAGAGAGAGAGAGAGAGAGAGAGAGAGAGAGAGAGAGAGAGAGAGAGAGAGAGAGAGAGAGAGAGAGAGAGAGAGAGAGATCTTCCTTATTGTTGCATTGTTACTATCATAATAGATATGGTGTTAGTGACACAAACGAGGGTATGAACTTCTCGCCGTAGTGAGTCCGCTAAGGTCACTAGCAAACCGATGTCTCGGGGACTCTCGGCAGTATTTAGTCCTTTAAGCCTTAACCCCTACCATTTATGGATAGTAATAAGACAATCTCAATTGGTCTCTCTTGCTACTGTTATTGTTGATTTTGATTTGTAAAGGTTTATAGTACAATTAAGCATACAGGACATACACACACAATACAAGCATGTACAGAAATGCATATGCAGTAGCAAAGAAATACATGAGGGATCCCGCCAGTGA
>JACEEZ010002730.1:0-2500 GCA_016584305.1 Chionoecetes opilio
TTCCCCCCTTTGTGTTTCTGTCTGAAGCCCTTCCTTTTTAAAGGGGTTTTCTGAGGGTGTTTTGTGGTGAGCTTCAAGAGACACGTGTTGAAAAGGGGAAAAAAGGAACAAGTTCAAAAGGCCACCCTAAGGGGGAAAAGAGAAAAGAGAGAGAGGGGAGAGAAAAAGAGAAAGAGAGAGGAGAGAAGAAGAGAGAGGAGAGGAATAAAGAGAAAAAGAGAAAAAAGAGGACGGGAGAGACGAAAGGGGAGACGGGACAGACAGACAGACGGACAGCAGACAGACAGAACAACAGACAGACAGAGAACAGACACATTCATTTCAGGTGAAAAATTTTTTAAACATACTCTTTAAATTTTTACATTACATTACTTTAACACATACACATTTACCACAATTTTTGACCACAACAAGGGTATAAAACAATCGTGTTATTGATTTATACGGGGCCCATCTTAAGTTAACAAAACACTGTTTTAAAACAACAATATACAATACATTAAAATGACGAATGAAATACAAAAAAAAGTTTATTAAAATATCACCCCAAAAAGCTTTGTAAAATAGGGAAAAACAGGGGCAATTTTTGGGATTTAGAAATGACGAAAGTCACGAAACAAAAACGAAAAAAATGATATTGCCAAAGGGGAAAACCATCACATTGTCCATGGGGTAGAAAAAAATGTAAACTTTTAAACGAGGGGGTTTAATTTGTAAATTGGGGAATTTCGGCTCATTTTTTTGCTGATATTTATCTTTTTGTTTTTTATTTTTTTTTCTTTATTTTATCTCTTAAATTTTTACTGTCCTTCTTTTTTTTGCCAAAGTAAATTTGGTGTATTTAATTTTTCCAACCGGCAAACGTAATATTAATACCCAAAAGTGGGCAGTAGTAGTAGTAGTAGTTAGTAGTAGTTGTTTTTGGGTTTAATAGTAGTAGAAATTAGTCCAGGGGTAGTACTTTAATGGTAATGATGAGAAAAAGTAATTTTAAATGGTTTAAAGTGCTTGTGGTAGTAGCAGTAAAGGGTATAGTAGTATAAGCTTTTTAGGGTTTAGTGGTGGGGCCGGCCCCTTCAAAACGCATTCATCATAATTTATAAAGGAATTTTCTTTAATATCAGGTTCAATTTTTCATATTATAAAACTCTCAGGGGGGCACCCCTTTCATTATTTTACACTCCCATCATGGGGCCCAGTGTGCGGGGAAAACTGCCCTTTAAAATTTGCAATTCACCCCCATGCAGGGTGTTATGACGTTTATTTCACTCTATCACCCTTTTCATAAAAAATATAATTATTCATTTAACTATTGGGGCACACTGACTTTTTTTTTTTAAAAAAGTCTGTTTTTTTTATCTCATTTGGGAAATTTTAACCGAGTTTCTATTTAAAGGCTTTTAATTTATTTTTTTAGTTATAAATTTTTTTTTATTTATAATAAAAACTTTAACGGGCCCAATTAATAGGCCATATGAAATTTTTTTTTTTATGTCCTGGGTTCAGTCCCTAATTGTGAAAATGGAATTGGACGTAAAGGGAGTTTTATTATACTAAAAAAAAAAAAATCTTCCATTTGATATAAGTGCCCACAATTTTCCTATTACCTTTTCAAAATCGTCTTTCTAGTCAAGTAATATTTAAATTCTTTGCCCCAACAATGTTTTCTTCATATTTTTTTTTAGATAATTTTTAAAAGAATCTGGTCTAAGATTTTTTTTATTAATATTTGTTTTTACTTATGACAAAACTTATTTTTTTGATTTTCCCCCATATATGTTATCATTATTTGGTCGATTTTTCCTAATTTCCCTTTTTGGTTTTTTTCATTCATTTTTTTTAGTGTTTGGAAAATTTATGGGGAATTTTTTTAGCATTTTATTAGTTTTTTCCCCTTTGGGGATGGAGGGGATTTTGTGAATATGACGTTTTTAGCTGTGTGTGGGTGGAAAGGGGAAATTTAATGAGGAGAGAGAGAGAGAGAGGAGAGAGGGGAAAAGAAGAGAGAGAGAGAGAGAGAGAGAGAAGAGAGAGAAAGAGTAGGAAAAGGGGAGAGAAGAGAAGGAAAAGGGGGAAGAGAAGAGAGAGAGAGAGAGAGAGAGAGAGAGAGAGAGAGAGAAAAGAGAGAGAGAGAGGAGTGAAAAGAGAGAGAGGAGAGAGAGAGAAGAGGAGAGAAAAGGGGAGAGAGAGAGAAAGAGAGAGAGAAAGAGAGAGAGAGAGAGAGAGAGAGAGAGAGAGAGAGAGAGAGAGAGAGGAGAGAGAGGAGAGAGAGAGGAGAGAGGGGAGAGAGAGAGAGAGAGAGAGAAGAGAGAAGAGAGAGAGAGAGAGAGAGAGAGAGAGAGAGAGAGATGAGAGGAGAGAGAGAAGAGAGAGAGAGAGAGAGAGAGAGCAGAGAGCAGAGGAGAGAGAGAGAGAGAGAGACGAGAGAGAGTAGAGCAAATGACTATACAACTGTTGCATCGAACTCAATTTGTCATCGTCCACTTTGAGGAAAAAAAAT
>JACEEZ010002730.1:7500-16072 GCA_016584305.1 Chionoecetes opilio
TTGTGTGCGTGTGTGAGTGTGTGCGTGTGTGTGTATGTATGCATGTATGTGTGTGTGTGTGTGTGTGTGCATGTGTGTGTGCGTGCGCGCATGCGTGCATGTGTGCGTGCGTGCATGCGTGCATGTGTGCATGCGTGCATGCGTGCGTGTGTGTGTGTGTGTGTGTGTGTGTGTGAGTGTGAGGGGTGAGGCAGGCTTGGGGCTGGGGTGAGACAGGCGTGGGACTGGGGTCAGGCAGGCGTAGGGCTGGGGTGAGACAGGCGTGGGTGTGGTGTCCCGAAGCTTCGAAGCAAGGCGGTTCAATGAATCACCACCACAAGGGGGCACCACCTTCTTCACGGCCACGTCACAGGAGTCACGTGGACCGTCGGGTATATAACGAGGATGGACCGGGACAGCAATAGATTCCTACAACCGCACTCACACTCTTCACAGCACTCACAGAGCTACGGACCTGACTACGTCCTGGTCATTCTTCTCCTCGTCTACCTGTATGGGTTACAGAGAGCTACGGACCTCACCTGCGCCCTGGCCAGCCGCCTCGTCTACCTGTATGGGTTACAGGGAGCTACGGACCTCACCTACGCCCTGGCCAGCCGCCTCGTCTACCTGTATGGGTTACAGGGAGCTACGGACCTCACCTACGCCCTGGCCAGCCGCCTCGTCTACCTGCATGGGTTACGAGGTTTAGTAACCCTACGACTCGTCCTCCTGGTTACGGTGCTGCTTCACACGTCCTCCACGTTACGTTGTCTTCCTTGTGGCAACGTATTATTTGTTTGTGATCCAGCAACCTGTGTACTTTATTGACATATGTTGGTGAGGGCTATTTAATGTTAAGTAAAGGGCAAAGTTACGGTGGGTTTACTTAATTTTGGGCCTGTGACAGCGCGAGTCAATAATTGGTGACCTCGGAGTGACTTGTGAGCCCCACGTTGAATAGTGAACTGTAAAGTGAATGACATGGCGACTGAGCGGTTGCAACTACCGTCCTTCCACCACAATGTACAGGATTGGCTGTTGCACGTCCAGGCTACCTGGCTAACAACTCGGCCAACGACCAACATAAATTCAACGCTGTTGTCTGTGCCATCCCTATCGAAGTAGCCACACTCGTACAAAGCACAATTACCTCGCCCCGGACTCCAACAGATTCGCGGCTCTAAAGAGTGCTCTGTTAGACGTGTACCGAAGACCAGACCACCATCATCTACAGGAGCTGCAAACCATCACTTTGGGGGACATGAGGCAGTCTATTATGTGGAAACAGATGCAACCAATCAATATACGGTGCAACACGCCCATTGCCAACAGCAGTGCTTCGATCCATGTTTCTTCAGAAGTTGCCTCGGGAGGTAAGAGTTGCTCTGTCCTCTTTTGATGATAGCACATCTATTATTATATTCGTCTCTGCATCCGATCGAATGATATCACAATTGTCAGACCGTACTCATTCTACCGCACTTGCACCTAATCCAGCATTATCCAATGTTTTTTAAATACTTTCTCCACCGATAGAATTGTCCAAAATAGACCAACAGCCAACAAGAGAATGTCGCCATGCCTGGCCCCCAGAGGCTCCACCACCTTATATGGGTCGTTAATGTCTGGAGACACTACGGAGGATCAACATGTCTGTGCTGCAGGATTACCTAGAGCTGAAACTTCAGGCACTCCACTTCGCCAAATCTTGCAACGACTGGACGCCATTGAGTAGCGCATGAATATAAGAGTGCCTCGCCCGTTTGTTCCACATAGAGGGCGTAACAGTCTCAACGGTAAAGGTGCGTCCCATCCATCGTTTACTACCTTTACCAACGTTGAATTGTGCTGGTACCATTCCACCTTTGGTGCCAGGGCCAGACAGTGCCGCCCACCATGCCAGTGGTCGGGAAACGAGTTCGGCGGGGGGCAAGTGAATGCGAGCTCCTCTGCAGTTTTTGACGCTCCTGTGTCTTTGCTACGTGTAAGAGACCGATGCACTGGCAAGAGTTTCTAAGTGGACACAGGAGCATCCGTCAGCATTTTCCCTCTTACCCAGGATGACCGGAAGTATACGCCACCTGCGTTCGAACTTCCGGCGGCCAACGGAACACCAATTGCGACTTATGGCACAGAGAGGATCACGATGGATTTCGGTTTGCCCAGTATGTTCCCATGGGTTTTTGTAGTTGCAGAAGTTACTCAGCCCATACTGGGATACGACTTTCTTACCTATTATGAGCTGCTTGTTGACCCTGGCAACCGCTGATTACGACAAGAGTCCTCACACGCCACCATTGGTAGTACCGTGGCCAGGTGTGAGACCCCACGTATCACACGCATTCATAATAATACCGACATTGTAGACCTTCAAGAATTTCCTACTCTCACAGAGCCTCTCCAACGACGATCAGCTACTGTCCATGACGTGTTCCATCATATCGAGACGACAGGCCCACCAGTGTACGCTCGACCACGGCGCTTGCATCACGACCGACTCCTAGCGGCGAAGGCAGGGTTCGATTATATTATCTGCTAAAGGATGGAACGATACAACCATCGAAGAGCTGTTGGGCGTTCACCTCTCCATATGGTCCTCAAGCCTTCTGGTAAGGAGTGGCGTGCGTGTGGGGATTATAGGGCACTGAACAAGGTTACCGTGCCGGATAGGTACCCTATACCACACATTCATGATTTCCATATGAAGTTAAATGGACAAAGTATCTTTTCTAAGATAGACCTAGTGAGATCTTCCATCAGATCCCAGTTCACCCTGCAGACATACCCAAAACAACTATAATTACGCCTTTTGGACTGTACGAATTCAGGTATATGAATTTTGGTTTACGGAATGCGGCACCAAACCTTCCAACGCTAAATGGACCATGTCTTGTGCGACCTTGATTTTGTCACTGTGTATATTGATGATATTCTAGTGGCATCCAGCAGTAAGGAGGAACATCGCACCCATCTTCAGCAGCTTTTGGGTACGCCTTCGAGACAATAACATCAAAATCCATCCAGCGAGGTGTGTTTTTGGGGTGGAAGCAGTAAATTTTTTGGGACATCGGTGAGTAAAGAAGGTATTACTCCATTGCCACAGAAAGTAGATGCTATTCGTCAGTTCGCACAACAAATTTTCGCAAGAAAGCTCAGGAGTTTCTGGGTATTGTAAATTACTACCACCGTTTTTTCTCCCAAAGCAGCATATACGTTTACTCCCGTTACAAGACCTTCTGAAGGGTATTCCCCACAGATCGACAGCTTTGCTGAAGTGGTCACAAGAGGCTGCAGCTGCTTTTACTACCATAAAGGAGGATATAGCACGGCTTCCTCGTCTTGCTTATCCAGACCCTGAAGCACAGGTCTTTCTTACTACCGACGCCTCTTCTACTGCGGTCAGCGCAATGCTTCAAGCAGATCAGTACAGGTGAATTATCGCCTATTGGTTTCTACTCCCAGCGCCTTGATACTACCCAAGTCAAGTACAGTACATATTATGATAGGGAACTATTGGCGATATACATGGTCCGTGCGGCTCTTCAAACACCTACTAGAAGGTAGGCAGTTTTACAACATCTGTGATCACAAGCCTTTGACTTTCGCTATGGGCACGTCCGTCCGATGCATATACTCTACGGGATCAGCGACAGCTCTCCTATATTTTTGGAGTTCACGACTGACATGCGCCATGTTGGCGGAGTTGAGAACCCTGTGGCTGACGCCCTCTCGCGCTCCATCTATAATTTTCTCAATACCCAGTGCCTCTTGATTACCAACAGATCGCTATCGCTCAAGAGACAGACGAAGAGATGACCGTATTCAAGAGAGATCAATTGTCACTTCAGTTACGTCCCTTTCAAGTGCCTGGGACAACACTTCAGTTATGGTGTGACGTGTCGTGTGGAAAGGCCAGACCATTCATCCCAAGATCTCAACGACGAATGGTGTTCAATCACTTCCACAACATGAGCCACCCGGGAGTCCAAGGCTACCCAGCGACTCTTAACTCGGACAGTGGTATGGCAAAAGTATTCGAGCAGATGCTCGTTCCTGGGTTCAACAGTGTTTCTCGTGTCAGGCATCAAAGGTTCATCGCCACGTGAAGGCTCCGCTGCAACCTTTTTTTTACCAAGATGCAGGTTCCAGACTGTTCATTGTGGATATTGTAGGACCTTGGTTTTTCATCCAGAGGGTACAGGTATATCTTAACGTGTATCGATCGTTTCACTAGATGGACTACAGCAGTGCCAATGTCGAACATCTCTGCAGAATCGACGGCTTTAGCATTCCTCTCGGGATGGGTCTCTCACTTTGGTGCACCTACTTCTCCCAGCTTCTTTTCAACGACGCCTATGGAGCATGGCTCTCGTTCTGCCACAGGTACATCACAGCAACCAGGACAAACGCCTCACCTCCACCTTTCCCGGTTCACTCCACCTGTAGTAACGACAGCTGGTCCGACTAAGGCTCGGCTTCCATTGCTCCACCCAAATACTTGGTGACGACCCTGCCCCCTGTCATCACTGTTTCGCGAGAGACACAAAATCCCCTTGGCCACTACCCTGCTCCACTGCCCAGAATCCCACTCAATTCGCCATCTGATCCCTGCCTCCCCAGAGCCGGAATATGTACGGGCTGCACGTGTCGTTTGCCTCCTCACCTTTACCTACGCTCGCTGCCCTTGTTTCCTCCTACCCTCCCCCCCGTTAACATTATTTTTTAAAACTGAACACTCTGACGTGCTTTATATTTAGCCCGTGCTTCTCTCTTCAGAGAAAGCAATAGGAAAAAAAAAATAAAATAAAAACACCTACTACAGTCATCACAGACGGCGGGGCCCAGTTTGAATCACATCTGTGGCAAGAGTTACTAGCTTTTCTAGGCACTACTCACAATCACACAACTGCTTATCATCCACAGGCTAACGGAATGGTTGAACGTTTTCATCGCCATTCAAGGACGCCCTTAAGGCTCAACCTCATCCGTACCGCTGGGTGGACTCTTTGTCCCTTGGTTACTGCTCGCCCTTCGCACTACAAATAAGGAAGATCTCAAAGCCAGTCCCGCAGAGCTTACGTTCGGCCAGACCCTACGCCTACCGGGAGAGTTCTCCGCAGGGTTGACAAGTAGCACGGTATGGACAAGCACATGTTTCTAGACTCTCTCCGTCAGATCACTTCCAGGTTGTTTGGCGAAACGTCTACGTAAAACCAACGAACAACCAGGACACTGCCTCAACGGAGAAAGCGAATGCCCCGCAGAGATATAAAGACTCCACAAATCGGTGCTTACATCAGAAGTGCTCTCACACACTGCAGTACATGGCAACTTATGCACAAAGAAATCGAGCGATCCACTCAAGTCCTCATCAACAACGGCTTCAGCGAGAGAGACATCAACCGTCAGACTAAGAAAATCTTGGAGAACTGGTACAACCCTAACGCCACAAAAAGAGTCCAGACATAACTATCTTCTACCGGGCTTTCTTCTCCACCGCTATACCAGGAAGAAGAAGGAATAATATCACAAATCGTCCACCGTAACGTGAAACCTTTCAGACCAAGAGAGGAGAATAAAAACTACAAATTTACTACAAAAACGAACACCAGCAACCTCCTTCTCCGTAACAGCCCAAGCCAGACGAAGGAGACAAAACAAAGTCCCATGTCGTATATAGGATCACATGCAAAAGAGGAAACTGTGAGGTCCTCCCCCCCATCTACATCGCATGACGACAACGAAGCTTGTCCCAGACGTCTTACTTGCCACCTAACTTCCGGAGCACCAAAAAGTCACCTATTAGAACAACATGGCATCATCATAACAAGAAACATTTCTAGAAGAAAATACAGAATTGGTTGACATGTGTGTAGATGTGCGGCGACTTCCCATCCTAGAAGCGCTGTACATAAAAGAGATCCAATCCCAAACTTAACGTACAGGCAAACGACCTACAAGCTCTACCCAGCATGAAAAGAAAAAAAAGCAAATAACAGCCTACTCACAGAAAAGCCAAGCGAAGACCAAACATCCAATCAGCGTCTCCCACTCAAGAAGACGAGAAGCAAAAGCTATCTACCAATCAAGACATCGGTAATAGGCTGCGTGGCAGGCAGACCGGCTATAAAATAGCGGGTTTACTTCGCATCTTAATCATGCTCACCTCAACTCCTGAAGAGAAAACATCTTCATATGCTGCTGAAGAAGGGTTCTTAGACCCGAAAATCGCGATACAGCAAACATGACAAGCTACGGCGAAGTCATAAAGTGATTACAAAAGAGAATAAGACACTCTTAAGACAAAGAAAAAATATCTTTTAAAAGATAATAAACGCTGAACTAGCTATCACTTTTAACGAGATCTGTCTCAGAGAAAATTTCCTGCCCGTATATATATAATTATATATATATTATATATATATAGATATATATATATAATGTTTTTATGTATATGTATATGTATATGTATATGTATGTATATGTACATATATCATAAGCTATAATTATGCAACTCAATTTATTGGAAACCATGATTTCTCGGATTTTTAAATTACGTTACTCCTTTTTCCAATGCAAAATACAGCGGAATAATGTAATTTTGCAAATTTGGGCGGTTTTGCAAACCACCCTCAAACCATGGTTTTGGGTAGCTTGAGGTATACAGACTAGAGGTAGACCGGATATCCGATTATATTTAATTCTGCATCCGCATTCATGAATATCCACATTATTATCATTAGCTTCCATGGATGCGGATGTTATTGGGATATCTTGCATAAGTAGACACCACATGTTATGTCTGCCATTTAAACCGATAACGGAATTCGATTCAGTGGGAATTTTTGAGTACCGAAATCGGCCCTTGATTGAATTGTTCCATTATATGAGTTAAAAATATCAATCAATCAAAACACTGTATACCATAGATTTAGTATACCCATCATCAGCTATCCATTAAAATATAATCATCTTATATTACTTATTTCAAATGTAGGCAAGACAAACACAAGGAAAACAATATACAAAATAGGTATGTCGATTGATCTGTTATTTTAAAGATATTACAAATTAATATCAACTGCATTGCAATAGAATTGCACTTCAGGAGACGGTGGGTATGATGTGGAGCCGCACCTCTACACTCCATTAGGTCATCCCCACACAGCAGGAGAGAGGCTCTATAATCAGAGCCATAGAAAGACTCGTGTAGGTATTAAAGAAACCTTTGGTATCTTGAAATCAAGTTTTTGGATGTCCCATAGTTCAGGAGGGGTCAATATGGGCCAACAAATGCAGCAAGATTACCATGGCCTGCATGCTATTACACAATCTCTGCATTAGACGCTGGCATCCCCTTGCAAGAGCTGCTTAGAGAAAAACATGATGATGATGAATATAATCTGCCTATGGCACCCAACAATGAAGCAGCACTAGGGTGGGTGCAGAGAAGGGACATGATTGAGATGTATTTTTATTAAAATACTTTGACATCAGCGACCAGCATGGGAGTTTCATACTTCAGTTTGGACAATTCAAACTTCAGTTCGGATTATGGAAAGTTGTTGAACATTCGAATTGGGCCTGAAACAGGTCTAATTATCCGAAAAGTTATAATTATACGGGTTTTTAATTAAAGAGTTTACTGTATATCAAAATTCAATATTCGTAGCAACCAAAACAAATGCTCAAAATAATTAGTTTAGCTTTATTTTAGCTTAACTAATATATTTTGTGCCATCAGAAGTTTGAATTATCAGGGCTTTATTAGTGCGAGTCTGACCTCTCCCATGCGGGCCGCACGCTGCCTCAGTCTTTCGTGCGCTTCCTTCTGGCAACATCTCCCGCAGAGTGCTCCCTTATACAACAAAGTGTTCTTTTGTTGCCTCTCTAGCCTTGAAGTGGATTATTTCTATCAGTGATACCTGATGTGCTCAGTTTACAGTGGTACTGCATGTCCAAAACTTCATTATTAGCCATGTTTTGGTGAGTACAAGTAATACAATCATGTGCTGTTTTGGCATGTTTGAGTGAGTTCTTATTGTGAGGTGGGGCTAGAGGTAACCATCGGATAATTCAGACTTTCGGTTAATTCGACGCAGGTCTCCCCCCAATTAGTTCGAATTAGAGAGGGTTTACTGTTAAGTCTGCAGTGATTATTTACTGATTATCTTGTATTGTATCCCTCGTCACCTCAGAGCTGCCGGTGTAGCGATCTCACCAGCTACCCTTTTGCCCAAGTAGCTACATGCACAAATACGCGTCACGCGCGGCACTGAAACACTGCTCCTGGGTGAATAGTTGTTTGACAATGTATACCAATTGTGATCCTGGGTAAAACATGGTGGAAACATTGAATGTAGGAGTAGTAATTAAAGTAGAGAATAGAACATTTCAAGCAATGTGCCTTTGCCTAGAACACTACTCTACCTAGCTATACTGAAACACTGCTCCTGAAGTGAATAGTTATTTGACACTGTATACCAATTCAGATTTTGGGTAAAACCTGATGGAAACACTGAATGTAGAGTAGTAATCAAATTAACATAGACATTTCACGAATGTGCCTTTGAATAGTACCTACCTTGAA
>JACEEZ010002732.1:0-17991 GCA_016584305.1 Chionoecetes opilio
CTTTTTTTTTTAAGAACAGTATCTTTTTTTTCTGACCCCGTCGATTATTAAAAATTTTTATTTTAAAATATAAAAAAAAAAAAAATGTATCTATTTTTTTCCGGGTTTTGAGGGCCCGGGACCCCGTACAGAGGGCATAAACTCACCCCCTCTCCAAAAAATTGGGAAAAGAGTTTTAATTTGGGTGTTCAGAAAAAGCGAGGCAAAAGTGCAAAGCACGCCATGTTCCCCTTTCCCTTTTTCTTTCCCGCCGGGGTAGAGGTTTGATAAGAACAATCGGCCATCCCCAAAGCTATGCAGCTGGGGAAAAAATTTTTCTAGGGGGTGGGCATCATAAAGGCAAGAGAGCGTTCTGACCCCCCGATAATTTTGAGAGTTTGGTTTCATGGGGGGAACATGGCCCTGCCACTAGGGAATCGTCACTAGAGGATCGAAGGGAAGAGTTAAGGTTAAGGGCCTGTATAAATCAATGAAATAAAATTTGAAATTAGTTTTCTTATGCAAATTTTTCCCCCTTAATGTGCACTTAAGTGTTTAATTGAGTAGTGGTCAAAAGAGGGGAGGTAAAATGTGGCTATAAATCTTGGGGCGCTGGGGGGTAAGTTGAAAATATATATATATAAAATTATATATATATAATGAAGTTTAAAAAACCAGCGCGGGTAAAACATCTTGAGGGTTATTTGGTACGTTTCGGATACATAACCCATCACCCAAAAAATGGGAAAAAAAAATTATTTTTTTTTTAAAAAATAAAAAATAAAACAAAATTAAAAATGATTTAGCTTTTAAAAAGTCTAACCTAAAAAAAAAAAAAATTAAAAAAAATTAATAAAAAATACTACACCTACCAATAACTTGCAGGGAGTGGGGGATTCCCCACAGGGTTAAAAAACACACAAGCGCGGTTGAAGTGCCCTGTGGCAAAGGGAGGGTTTGTGGGGGTGGGTGAGGGGGCCCCACATATCCATCGGGGGAGTCGTGGGAGCTTGTGGTAAAATTTTGAAGTTTTGTTTGTTATGGGGGGCCCTGAGATTCGGAATGCCCCGAATGGCTAAAAAAATGGGGGTTTTTGGCATGGTTTGCCAGTCCTGTGAAAAAACCCCCCGATGCTCCGCGTCCTAGGTGAGGTGGCGTTTTCTGCCCAAAAAAATTCCAGCACTTAAAAAGGTCCCCCGGGCCCAGGGTCGGATTTTCTCCTGATTTAAAAAAAAGGTGAACTGAAAGGGGGGTTTTAAAACCCACTCTAACGGACTTTGGGTAAACCTTTCCCGGGGGGTTGAGCTTTTTTTTGAGGAAAAAATTTTTTTTCCTATGAAGGGAAAATAAAATCACAACGGTTTTTAAAGCGGGATGAAATTTGGGGGGGGGGGTGTTTTTTTAATTTTAAAATGGGGTTAATAAAGGGGGGTAACCATTTAGTTTAAAAGTTGGGCTCAAGTACGCAGGGTGATGAAAATTAATAGGGTGATATAAAATTTAAAAATTTTAAAATATATGGAAAAAAAATTTTTTAAAATTTATATTATATATAAAATTAATTTTATAATAAATTTTTATATTTTATTATAATATATATAATATTATTATTATATATATATAGTTATAATTTTTTATTTAAAAATTATATATTAATATAATATATTATATATATATAATTATAAATATTTATTTTTATAAAAATTTTTTTCAAATTTTTAAAATAAAAATTTTTTTTTTAAAAATTTTAAAATTTTGTAAAAAAATTAATAATTTTAATTTTTTTTAGTATAAAAAATTTTTTTTTTTTTTAAATTTTTAATGAAAATTTTTATCCCAAAAAATTTTTTTTTAAAAAATTTTTAAATTTTTTAAAGGGAAATTTTTTAAATATTATAATTTTTTTAAAAATAAAAAGGAAAAAATTTTTTTTTTATTTTTAAATAAAGTTTAAATTTTTAAATTTTTATTTAAAAAAATTTAAAAATTTTTAAAACATAAAATTTTCAAAATTTAAAAAATAAAAATTTTTTGGAAATTTTTAAAAAAATTAATTAAAAATAAAAAAAATTAAAATTTTTTTAAAAAAAATCAAATTTTAAAAATTTAAAATTAAAAAAAACAAAAAATTTTTAAAAAACCAAATTTTTTTAAATTAAAAACAATTTTAAAAAAAAATTATTAATTTTATATTTAAAAAATATATTTTTTTATTTAAAATTAAATTTTTAAAAAAATTTTTTTTAATTTTATATTTTATTTAAAAAATATTTTATTATTTATTTAATTATTAAAAAATTTTTAAAAAAAAATAAATTTTTTTTTTTAAAAAAAAAAAAATTTATATTTTTTTAAAAAAAAAAATTTTGAAATTTAATTTTGAAAAAAAAAAAATTTGTAAATTTTAAAAAAAAAAAATATATTTTCGCCTCCCCCATTTTTAAAAAGTAAAAATTTTTTAAAAAAAATCCCAAATTTAAATAAATTTTTAATAAAAGTTTTAAAAAAAATTTTTTATTTGATGCCCTGCGTTTTCAGTGGTTGTCCCAAAATTAAGTGCAGTAGCTTAACGTGCTTTTTTGGGCAGACCAAACGCCCCCTCCCACTGGGATCGCGGAGCATGGGGGATTGTCTCACGGGGATGGAAAAACCAGTGCCCAAAACCACCTTTTCAGCCTTCGGGATCATTCCAAAGTTCGGGCCCACCCAAAAACAAACAAGACTTCAACATTTTACACCAAGCCCCCACGACCCCCCCGATGGATAGTGAGAGCCTCCTCACCCCCCCCACCAAAACCCATCCCTTTGCGCACGGGGCATTTCACCGCGTTTGTGTGTTTTAAACCTGGGGGGAACCCCAACTCCACTGAAATGTTGTTTGGTAGGTGTTTTATTTTTATTAATTTTTTAAAAATTTTTTTTTATTTTGGTTAGACTTTTAATGCGTAAATCTTTTTTAATTTTTGATATTTTCTTTTTTTAACAAAAAAAATTTTTTATCCGATTTTAGGTGTGATGGTTATGTATAGCCGAAACGTCCCAAAAACAATCAAGAGTTTCCCCCGGGGTTTATATTTTCATTATATATATATATTTTATAAAATTATATTTTCATACTTACCCCCAGGGCCCACAGATTTTATAGTCACTTTTCCCTTCCCCTTTTGTGCCCACCACTCAAAAAACAATTTAAGTGCACATTAAGGGGAAATAATTGCAAAGAACACTAAATTCAAATTTCATTTCATTGATATTATACAGGCCCTTAACCTTAGACTTTTCATTCAAAGCCCCTCTAGTGACGTTTCCATTTGAGCGGTCCATTTTCCCCTTATAAAGACCAAATCCTAAAAATTAGGGAGGTCAGAATCCTCTCTTGGCCTTCATGAGTCCGCCCCCGGGGAGAAAATTTTCTCCACAGCTGCATAGGGGTAGGGCCCTATTTCTTATCAAACACATCTCCCCAGGGGGGAACAAAAAAAGGGGCAGGGAACATGGGTCTTAGCAGCTTTTCCCTCTGCTTCTCTAAACACCACCAAAAAGCTCTTTCCAAATTTTTTGTTGGAGAGGGGGGAGATTTTGATGCCCTCTGACTGTGGGCCCGGGGGCTCCTCAAAGCCGGAAATATAGAACTTTGTATTAAAAATTTTTAAGTAAAATTTTAAGAAACGACGGGCGGGAAAAAAAGTACTGTTTTTAAAAAAAAAAATACTTAGTTTTAAAAAAAAAATTTAATTGCATTTGAATATAAAATTTAATAATTTATCAGCATGACGCTCAAAATTGCTAATTTTGATTTGGAGAAATGAACTGTCACAACTGAATTAAAGATGTAATAGCACAAAAAAAAAATAGTCTCACCTGAAAAAATCCCCCTCTTCGTTTCATCTGGGCGCTCCCTTCTGGGGGTATCCAAAGCAGCTGCCCCGGCCCTCAACGAGTTTTTGATTTCACCATTAACCTCCGGGGTTAAAGAAGGGGCCCACAGGAAAACTTGAAGAGGGGATGGACCCTTTGGGCCATCAAAACCCATTTGATCAAAGGGGGAGGGGAACCCGGGGCCCTTGAAATCCTTGAGTCTCTTCACTATGGGGGTCCTCAAGGGGGTACTCCAACAAAGGAGGGAGATATTTAAAATATTTCCCCTTCAATCCTGAAAGCTGCCCAGGTATTGATGGGTAGGAATCAGGACTCCCAGTAACCTCTCTTCCATTTTGGGTTTTTATCGGGGCTGGCCCCAACGCTTATCACAGTTAGGTACTCATTGAAAAAACCTTATCAACTTGGTTGAACGGCTACTTTTTTGCATGCTTTTCACGTTGAAGGGGGCAGCTTGGTATTGCGTACCTCAGGAGGACCCCCATGGAGTAAAAGGGGGAGTTCCAGCGTGTGACTTTTGGGGTCCTCATTTCCTGTACACCTCCCTTTTGATTTTGAGCGTGGTTGGTTTTTCGATTCTTTTTTGGAAAAAGAGCCGGGTTTTCTCTTTCACTAAAAATCCACACACAAATATTTTTTGAAAAACTACGTTTAAAATAAAAAAAATGAAAAATAATATACAATTTAAATAAAAATTGACTTAGTACTCTATCTGAAAAAGTTTTTGGCAAAAAAACCAAAATTTGGGCAACCAATGATCTTCCCCCTTAATTTAATGCTGAAGATAAACCCCCAACACGTCCTACACAACAGCGGCCTTGGCCCTGGGGGAGGGCTTTTGTTTGCCAAGTAATCAAGGAAAGGTAAAAAGCACATGCGGCACAGAAAAAACGGCAAAAAATTTTGCCGGTACAGTACGGGGATGGCATTTTGGGCCACCTCACCAGCGATAAGGCGGATAAAGGCTGCGCCCCACCGCCGCTACGCCAAATTTATTCACAGCACACTCCTTACAAGTAATATTTAGCTCTACAGAAAGAGCCTTTAATTACGTAAGCAAATAACACTTCCCAGCACACGTAGCCTACACTTACCCCTTGATGCCGCTGTGTCGTATCAGGGTTTAGGCCCCCTCTATCCCCCTCTCCTTGTCTAATATTTTATTATTATAGCGGAAATGTGTCATAAGAGATAGTTGGGTCAGTTTTTCTAAACTCCTGTGGTTATTTCTAACTCGGGTGGGACACAATTAGAAGACATACTGAGTCGGCGGGGAACGGATGTCACAGATATCCCCCACCGAAAAAATAGTTTCAGTTCTACTGCCTTGGGTCTCATTTAAACAAATTTACAGTAACTCTAAAAAATTTTTCAATGAATTATACTCAAAAAGGGGGTAATTTTGATTGAATTAAAAACCAAAAAATGTAAATAAAAAAAACAAAATTTCAAAGCAAAGCAGAGAAAGGGCTGGGGGGTCGCGTATTTCCCTCTAAAAGAATGCTCCGGATGACTATGGCCTTGGTTGAGAGGGGCACTGGGGGCAAGCAGCTTTTTTTTGACGGTGTGCGTACTGCCGGGGAAACGTGTTAAAATTTTTAGCTTTTGGGGAATTTTTGCTTTGCGGAAGGCTTCCGGAAATGCAAATCCCGCAAACTAATTCGGACGAAATTTTGGGCGGAATTTACGGTTTAGGGAAGTGTTGGGGAAGTGCCCACCGGTGTTGGTGTGTTATTCACCGGTCTTGCTCGCGAGCTGGTCGTATTGCCATTTCACCCTCTCAGTGCGCCCAAGGTTTTTCCTTAGAGCCCTTGGGCCAGATTGTTAAATGACCTTTTCCCCTTCCCTGAGGGCCCACACGACGAGTTCCTGCGCTACACGGGCCCCAGGGTAAGTTGAACCCCTTCGGGGTTTTTTCCCCTTTGGTGTACCCCGCCCGGGTGGGGTTGGTTGCGGGAAAGGGTACTATCCCACTCTGTGGGCAAAAATTTTCTCCTTAAAAAAAACTGAATTTGGTTGGAAATAATAGTTAGTGCTCAAAAACCAGGGGATAGTCGTGACTGAATTAATACAAAGTACGAAAACAAGTGTGCCCCGTCCCCCCCGCTCCGCCCCGCATTTCCCAGCGCCCCGCGTCTCCCGGTGAGTTTTTAAAAACCACTCTTTTTATTACGAACAAAGGTTAATTTCGTAAATAAACAAGAAAAAAGAAACAAAAAGGGCCCTGAAAGTTTATTTATCCAAAAAATGAATAAAAAGTAAGGGAGATCACGCCCGCGAGGGGAATGGTGAGACGTGGTCTGTGTTTGGTCTTGTTTTTTTACCTTCACCGGCTGCGACGATACCCGTCGGGCTAAAACAGTTTGACGGTACCAATTACGTGACGAAGACATTCTTCACCAAAGAGAACTTTGAAAATTTGGGCCGTTGTATTTGAGGTCTTTTAAAAAGACCCTGATGCAAAACTTGGAGCTCATTTTTAGCGATTTTTGGGGCAATGCGGGGACCTCCACATCACACCCCCCCATCCCCTTCCCAAAGGGGGAAAAGAAAACGCCAAATTTTCACAGGGGAAAAATCCCCGGAATAACGGGGTCGGGGACGAACCCCGGGCCCACAAAAAATGCCGGGCGCCCCCCAACGAGCCCACACGGATGGTGTTGGTGGTGTGTGTGTGAGTTGTGTGGGGTGCGCGCGCGCGTTGTTGTGTGTTGTGCGTGTTGTGCTGGGGTTGAGTGTTTTATTGAGTGTATGTGTGTGATGTTTGTTGTGTGTGTGTGTGTGTGTGTTTGCTGGTGAGTGCAAGTGTGTGTTTGTTGGTGTGTGTGTGTTGTGTGTGTTTTCACCCAGGGTTTGTCCACTCGAGTCAACTCGGGGTCGCCAGTTATCCCTTTCTGGGACGCATTGAGCTTAAGGCCGCCCGGGGGTAATGTTGGACCTAAACCACCCACACCCCTCTCCTCTTGCTAAGGGGAAGACAGTGTCACGAACCACCCACTTTTGCCAGTGAAAAAAACCCCCGGAAAAAGCGGGAAATTTGAACGCCCGAAAAACATAAGGCTTGCCTTGCGTTTAAATCCACATGACCAAACTTCGTTTTTATAATGTGATCTTGCCCCCTTTAGTAATGGAGTGGGGTTAAGTGAACTCACATTTTGTGTTTTTTATTTTCTATTTGTAGCGTGTGACCCAGAGCAAAATTTTCCCGTGAGTGGGCAAGGCAAGGCTTCCCCTATGGAAGGGGGCGGGACGGTACATACGTAGATTGCAGCGTTTTTGCTTAAACTTTTCTGGGTTTTCTTCATGAAAAGTCCTTGCTGTGTTTTTGGTGAACCCCGCAGCGCTGATGAAAAAAAAATGTGGCGTGGTGGAGTGAGGGTGGTTTGGGTGTTTGGCGTGATGACGTAGGGTTGCAAGTGAATAAGTGTGTTGGGGGGATTTTGGCGGTTGTGGTCGACGAGGGTGTGCCACTGAAGCATGATGATAGGACTTTAAAATTGACCCCCTCACCGTAACTTTGGGTGGGGCGCGCCCCTATAATGGCATACTTCTCCTTCCCAGCACTCCCGCTGTACTCTCCCCCCACCATTCCCATCCGGTGGGCCTGCCTTTCACGTTCATGTCTGGTTCACTTCAGAAGTTTCTTTTCACTTAAAGATCGCTTTTTTTGCCAGGTTATTCCCGGGTGTCCCCCTGGCGGTCGCCTCCTGGCTCTCCCAGCGACGTTCAGACTACGGGGATCCCACTCCCTCTACCAGTCTCCCCCAAACCCACCCCAAAAAACTTCCCACCACGTCCCCGCCCAGTACGGTAAAAGAATCCCTTGGTCAGTGCAAATGTTCCCTTTAGGGTACCAACTAAGCCTTAAACCAGCCTTCGCCGCCGCAAGCACTGCACACACCCAGATGTTGTCGCGGCCCCGGGCCCCGGCCCGGAAGCGTAACTGACCCTGCCCCCTGTGACCAAGTGGTCCTCCCTCCCCGCCGCAGTAGTCCAGCAAAATTGAATGGACCCCCCACAAAAGCAATAGAAAATTATTTTTCTAAACCTTGATGGGCCCTACTGAATATCTCCCAAGATTATACTTAAATATTTGAGTGAAAATTTTTCGGTCTTTGCGTTTTGGTTTCTTTTTTTCGACTACCCCAATAATTGGAAAAATTTAAAAATCGACAATACACTCTTTAAAAATCCAAAACAAATTTTTAAATTTTTTATTTAACCTTGTGGCCCGGTTATGGGAAATGACAAAATGCACATGCAATAATGAAAAAATATTATGCCTATATTTTTTGCACTCAAAAAATAGGGATAAAATTTTTACTTAAAATGTCGCTTATCATTTTAAAAACCCTTTTTACTGATCCCCCTTAGTGTGAAATGCAGCAATAAAACTTTATTTATATATAGCCCCTCAAACCCAAAAAATATTTTAGTTTCTTTAGGAAAAAATTACCCCTAAAAGGGGATACCCGGGTTTAAAATTTTGGGTGATGGGTCTGGGAATTTCGTGAAAAATTTCTTTGAAACTGAAAAGTTAATTTCTGTATTTTGTAATTGATCAGAAATAAGTTGATGGTTAGGGGAATACATTATAATAATTACAATACAAAAAACGGTCTTATATTAAAGGGGGGAATTTGGGGAAAACTACCAAAACATGTGACACAAGAAATTTGGCCCTTCACAAATTTTTCACGTCACTTCATCTCTTCATGGTCACCATCATCAGCAGCATCGAAAACGTCTACTGATTTTCGCATTTGAACAACCCTCTGACATCCCATGCGAATGTGCAAGGCCCCAATTTCCGCAACCACAACGTTTACCACTGCAGCCCCCCTTGCATGAAACTAACAACTTTTGGAGATACTCTGGGCTGCAGCGAGGGCAAATGCACAGGGGTCTCCTGGGTCCATGATACTCCTCCCCAGTCAAGTGGTTTAGTTTGTGTCCTTTCCACTCAGAACCGAGGAATACCCCTAGGCTGTGAATTTTGGGAAACTGAGCTCGTTGGGGGAAGACCCCTGGGTGCAATGTGTTCTGTTTTTTTTTTACCTTTTGCATGAAATTTTACTCTCTCTTCGTTTTTAATTTTCTGTGGTTTCCCCCGTACACAAAAACCATTGCTCTTTCTCCCGCAGCAATGATCTCATCCTGTTTTGAGTATTTATTGCCCAAAATTAGGGGCCCCTTGCCGGGAAAATATTTTCCTTGAACAGTTTTTATCCATTGCCTTTGCCGATCCCAAAAACCCTTGTGTCGTGTCGCTCCCCGTTGCATGGATGAAAAGAATGTTTTCACACACAGTCTCAAAACCCGAGCCTCTCTGACTTTCCAAGTCCAAGTATTTCTTGGATTTTAATGAACCCCTTTTTGGCTCCGAATTTAAGTAAGGGGCTGTGCGCACTATTCTTGCTGAAATAATAGCACAGTAGTACAAAAATCAGTGTCTTCGCCCAAAACAGTGTTGGATTTTGAAAAAACTACGAATGCAGTTTTTGCTATGAGTAGGTCCGATCTCCCTCGCATGAAGCACTTCACAAAGAGATTCTTCCGTTTTTTACCAAGGATGCTTGAAAATTTGCTTGTTATTCTTGTTCCCAAAAAAAACCTTCCCTTTTTCAGTAAAACGTCATGGTTTTAAAAAAAATACCCTTTACTGATGGTCGCTCACCCCTTTCTGATGACACAGCTTTCGTTGAGGGACCCGACGAACCTCAAAAACCCCGATCAGCCGTAGTGCCTACTAAAATATTTCAGGTAGCGGTCAAGAATTATTTTACTGTTCACCTGACTGCCCCGGTTTTGCGCTGCAATAGGGGACCCCCATTTGTACGTATTGTATATCGGTGGTTGATATACGGCAGGTGCCAAGGATTTTATTCTGAGGGGTAACGCTGGCTTATGGCGGGGGAGCAAAGGGATATTTAGTCTGAAAAAAGAAGGAGGATACGCATAACTCAAACGAGTGCTTTTGGTAAGTCCCCCCAATTCAGTGCCAGGTCCCCAAATCTCTGGAAAGTAACTGGGGGGTTTTAATTGAGGGCCCCGTCTGGTGTCGTCATTGCGTCTCTGAGTCCATGTTTTGGGTTGGGTTTCTTCTTTATGATGTATTCAACACACGTTTACCACTCATCTGCCCCAAGACCCTTTCCCCACGGTTTTTTTGCGTCATCAACATTTACCGCTGTTTGGCAACTATCCAGTGAAAAAGTTTTGGGAAAAGTATCGTTTTTTTTAAAGGGATCCCTTCATGAAAAAAAGCAAGCTTTTCGGGGGATCGCTAATTTCTTTGTCTAACTTGATAGTCCTTTTGTTGTTCATTGTCACTTTTCTCATTCAGTGAGGTGTTGGAGGGCGTTTTTCACCTCCCAACAGGGCTACCAGACCCCGACTGAGCGCTGTGTCTCTGTCATCCCTCTTCCCGGTAGCCCACCCGATGTCTTCAGGTCCTCAAATACTTTTCTCGATGCTAAAAACTTAGCAACCAGCCCAGTATCTGTCGCTCCGCGGGCAAATTGGAACCTTGGGGAATTTTTGATGACCTGGATGGTCCTTCGGTAACTTGTCAAAATTGCAGATATTTGAAGGCATTTGTGAGTGCCTGTTCCCCGGGAAACTGCAAGATATGGCAGCATGGGGCCGGGCAGCAAGTGAAGCATCCAAACCCTGTTTTTTTCAGATTTTGAAATAAACGGATAATGCCACCCTTTCCGTATTGTAACCCCAGTCCGCTGTCCGTTGATCCTTTAATTTTCATCAATCCAGGGTTGATTTGTCCCAATGACCTCCATCACCTTTGAGCTCGGTCTGACATGTTGGGCACCCCCCATAGACCGTCAACAGTCCCCGCATCATTGAGCCTGTTGGAAGTGTAGGCTCACTGTCTCCATCATTGGGAGGTTCATCTGAAAAACCTTGGAAAAAAAGTTTGCATTGAGGCGGCGCAACGAGTAGATGTCCACGTATACTCTAACACGGGTTTGCCACCATCATGTGGGTTTAGTGTTGCTAGCAATGCAACTTCCCGAAGCTCTTTTAGTCCCGTACCCGACACAGGTGGCCATACACCCAAGAAAATCATGAGTGTATGGAATCCCCCCCATCTTGAACAATGAGTGAAGTTTTCGTCCCCTGCTCGCCTTTACTATGGGAGAGCTTTCCCAAAGTGGTGATCCCAAAAGTAGTACGGGGTTTCACCATATTTCGCGCATGTTCCAAACGAAAATGCAGTGTGGAGTTTAGCAGTCCAAAATCACTTGGAGAGATCAATCATGGGCAGAAAAATTATTGATGCCCCACCGGGGTGTTCTCCCCTTGTGTACCATCTGCATCATTCCAGTCCAAGAGGGTCGAGTGATCGAACTGTGAGCGAAACCTTCCAGAGGAGATCAACATTTGAGCTGATTTGTCGCAGGTCAGTAGACTCCGGAATCTTCCCGTAGATAAGTGACTGCAGTCCTCCACATGCTGATGTGAATGGACGTATATTGATTCGCCCCACTTGTGCGATATCCTCTGCTGAAAAATCTGAAATTTCTGATCTGAAAAAAATAATTGATCCACTCATTAGAATTGAGTATAATTTCATATATTTGTTCTGGGGATCAACAGGTTTCATAAAAATATTGTTTTGTTTCTATTGCAATTTGTGGTGGGTTAGGGGTAAAAACGCGCTAAATTGATTGGACTACAGGTCCCAGCGCACTACAACTACAATTACGACGTTCAGGACGACTACAGCGGCAACCACTTCGGTGCCCAGGAGGCCCGCGACGGTTACAACACTGAAGGATCCTACTACGTGCAGCTGCCCGACGGTCGCCTGCAGAAGGTTACCTACTATAAATAGTACTACTACTACTACTTGTAAATAGTGGTGTTCCTCAAGGATCAGTTCTCGGACCTATCCTGTTCTTAATATACATAAATGACATTGACGAGGGAATCACATGCAGGATATCGAAATTTGCTGATGACACGAAAATCACAAACATAGCCTCTACAGAATCTCAGCGCCAACTCATACAAAACGACTTAAACACGCTAACAGAATGGTCAAAAACATGGCAAATGAATTTCAACCTTGACAAATGCCATGTACTACATATCGGTAATAACAACCCTCATAAAAGTTACGTGATGAACGATTTCCAACTAACAAGTGTTGATAAAGAAAAAGATTTAGGCGTTATAATCTCGAAAGATCTCAAACCGAATAACCAAATTATAGAGGTAGTAAAAACTGCAAATAATTTGGTTGGCTTTATTGGACGAACTTTCAGTTTCAATCTGAAAAAGTTATACTCACTCTTTTTAACTCGCTTGTTCCCCCCCAAATCTAGAATACTGTGTGCAGTTCTGGTCACCTTATTATAAAAGGACATAGAAAAACTAGAAAAAATACAGCGCAGAGTAACCAAAATGATACCTAGATTGCGAAATAAATCGTACGAAATCGGCTCAAAGAACTTAACTTATTCCACTAACAAACGAAGGATAAGAGGTGACCTCATCGAAGTATTTAAAATCTTCAACGGATTTACGAACGTAGTCCCAGAAAATCTTTTCACGCTAGACGGTCAAGCTCAACTAGAAACAACGGATTTAAAATAAGCAGGAAACGGTTGTAACGAACGAAGCAAAGTACTTTCTTCACAACCGTGTTGTAAACGTATGGAATGGGCTGCCGTCAGACGTAGTAAACTCAAATACAATAGAATCATTTAAAAGTCGCCTCGATAAATATTTCATATCAAATCCCCGGTTGTCACTGTTTATCTCGGAATAATAAATTTATCTCGCGGGCCTCTGAAACTTACTCTCATTGCGTAAAATGATTGCGAGTCGCGTCTACACAACCCCTCCCACACGTCTCAGACAGCCCCGAGTAAACGGTCACTACTACAACTTTTGACCTGTGACGGGCTGTGGTTCAGTAAGGGCCCTGTCAGTTAGTGACCACCATCGGGATTTATATACCAGGGGTCAGTGCTGCAGGGGGCATTGAAGTGCACGGCGTCCTACTTGGAAAGTGCACTACCGCAGTGGATTGAAACGGAGCTGGGGCCTGATTGACTGCTGCCTCCCAAGAAAGCGCCAGGCAAGGCTGCCGCACCACCCCTGAACTTCCACACTGAGCACTGAGACCAACACTACATTAGACCTCATAACACACACAGATAGCCCCGAGTTAACGGTTACCACTACTACTCTCGACCTGTGACGGGTTGTGGTTCAGTTAGGGTCCTGACAGTTAGTGACCACCATCGGGATTTAAGGTACCAGGGGTCACTGCTGCAGGAGGCATTGAAGTGTACGGCGTCCTACATGGAAAGTACACAATCCGCAGTGGATTGAACGGAGCTGGGGCCTGATTGACTGCTGCCTCCCAAGAAAGCGCCAGGCAAGGCTGCCGCACCACCCTTGAACCTCCACACTGTGTTCACACCATTACAAAACACACATAACATGACCTATCTATCAAGCACTAAACCTACCCCCACAAACTAGTAGTAGTTAGCCATAGATTACAGCTTTCAACTTTCCTCACAAATTCCATGCAGTTTTTCTATATTGCATGGTATCACTTCTTTTCCGGCCAGCTTCGGCTGGAGGATGGGTGGGTGAGGATGAGCCTTCTACTTCCTATCCTTTCTCTCTTATTATCTAGTTAGTGTAGTATAGTTAAAGCAAACAGTCTTGTAAGGACCTATCGGTCTGTTGCTGTTTGTGTTTCCTTTGTATTCCTTTGTATTCCTTTGTATACTACGTGAACGGCGACTCTGGTTATGTGGCCGATGTGAACTACGAGGGCGAGGCTCGGTACTCCGACAACTACGGCAAAGCTCCCTCCTACGGCCACGCCTCTACCCCTTTCCCTACGCCCCTAAGCCAGCCTATGGCCACTAAAACTCGGGACAATCCTTTGACTACGCTCAACAGATTTTTTGCATTACCAGCCCGAACTGAAGGTGGGCCTTACGAACACCTAGATGTAAATAGTCATTCCACACACATTTTAGTCACTCAAACAGCGACTCCTAAATTCCACAGGAGTCCGCACTTGTTCAGGGCCGCTGCCTGGGTGGATGGCATGTGTCTGACGGCGTCCATGGTGACTCTGCTTCCTACCTAACGGTAGGAAGCCGGCCGGTTAGGCCTCGCGGCCTCTTGTAGCTTCCTTATTTTCTTATGTTCTTATGTTCTTATGTTCTAACGACACCCCTTCATACGTGTTTTGGATGTATTTATTGCTCAAATAAAACTATTCATGTCAGCTCCTCGATTCAATCTGTCATCCTTAGCGTCAGCAACGCCTTGCAGCAGCACGATCCAGATATTAGTGGCGTTACGAGGGCGCCTACTCTGTCTCCTTGGCCGCAGCTTTCTGCAAGCACTTCCCAGTAGGGGGGGGGGTTTGGGTAAGATACCCCCTATAAGGAATAATTATGTCTAGTAGCCATATTTTTTGCAGTAGGATTTGATGAAGAGTTTCCTTGAAAGCTTATATTATGACCAATCTATGATGGCGTACTACACCTTATCTTATCATACCCCTGACTTTGTGCAAACGGACTTTGAAAAAAAAAGCCAGAAGGGGGCGTCTTGCCCCATATACGGGGTCAACGCCCAGTGGGTAGGTCTTTTTTCCCCACTACAGGGTACAAGCTTATAGGTCACACCAAACTAAAGGGAACTTTATTTTTCCTTATATAAGAACATTAAATGTATTTAATCCTCTTATTACAAACATCCAGTGATACTAACATGGGAACATAACTCTAGGGGCATAGGGGAAGCCCTTGCATTATATGTTGCCTCTGGGGGTTTCCGATTGATAAAAAAGAGGGTGCCGTTTTATGGAGCCTGCAAATCCCGTCCCCTTTCCAGCCATTTTTTAGGTGTGTTGGAAACGATGTTGGGAAATTTTCATTTTCCCTGCAAATCGTATAAGTCGCCGTACATTACTGGTAGTAAGGCCCAAAAGGGCTTTCTCCATGGCCTGTGTTTGGAGTCACAAACATTGCTTCATATGGTGCCCTCAGTTTTTTGTTTTGGTTGGAACGTGCAAGTGTTGATGTTTCTGCTTGCTACTTTTCCATCCCTGTGGCGCCTTAATGTTCTATAAGGAACACCATGATTTCTTGAGGCGGATCTTATAGACACTCCATTTCGAATTGCTTGAGAGCATCCTGTAGTGCCTTCTCTCACCATAGGAAGCCTGACTTGATTTCTCTTGCACACGAGGCATATTGATTAGGAAACATAGAAACCTTAGCAATAAACGCTAAAGAAATAATGAGCTAGAGTTAGAAATCACATATAACTTCATATTTCGTATATGGGGTAAACGCCCAACCCTGGGCGTCTTTTTGTTGGAGGTACTCCAACAAAGGGACGGAGATATTTGAATGGTTTTAGCCTTCAATGCCTGAAAGCTGTCCCAGAGTATTGATAGGTAGGAAGCAGGACTCCCATGTAGACCTCTCTCTTTATTTGGAGTTTATCGAGGCTGGTCACGACTGGCTTCATCACAGTTAGGTACTCGTTGATAATATCCTTATGACTTGGTTGAACGTGGCTATGCCATTTTGTATGCATATCACGTTGAAATGGGCAGCTTGGTATTGCGTACCTCAGTGAGGACCTCCATGGAGTCATAGAGGGAGTTCCAGCGTGTGACGTTTGGGGTCCTCAGCTTCCTGTACACCTCCCTCTTGATGTTGACTGCAGTGGTTGGCTTTCGATTCTGTTTGTGCCACAGAGCCTGGGCTTTCTCTTTCACCTAAGAATACACACATCAATATTATTTGAAAAACTACGTTATAATCTAAAAATGCAAAATATATATACAATTTAACATAAATTGACTTAGTACTCTATCTGACAAGTTGTTGGCAAATAAACCAACTTGGCCAACCATGATCTTCCTCCTTAATTAATGCTGAAGATGAACCCCAGCACATCGTCCATAGCAGCAACCAGCCGGGCCTTGGCCACTGGTGGAGGGCGTTGTTTTTGCCATAGTAATCAAGGAAAGGTACAAAGCATCATGCGGCACAGAACAAACGGCATAAAATTGTTTGCGCGGTACAGTACGAGGGATGGCAGTTTGGCACCTCAGCCTAGCGATAAGGCAGGATGAAGGCTGTCGCCCCACCGCCGCTACGCACTAATTCATTCACAACACACTCCTTACAAGTAATATTAGCTCTACAGCAGAGCCTTAATTACTGTAAGCAAATAACACTCACCAGCACACGTAGCTACACTTACACACCTCTGTGTATGCTCGCTGTGTCTGTATCACTGGTTTATGGCCCTCTAATCACCCTCTCCTTGCTCAAATATGTACTTATTTATATGCGGAAATGTGTCATGAAGATGATAGTTGGGTCAGTTTTTTCTAAACATCCTGTGGTTATTTCATAATCTCGGGTAGGAGCACACGATAATAGAAGACATGACTGAGTCGGCGAGGAACGTGTGATGTCACAGATCAGTCCCCCACCGCCAAACCATGTTTCTAGTATCTACTGACCTTGGGTCTCACTTAACAAAGTTTACAGTAACATCTGAAATATTTCAATGATATTACTACATCACAAAGGTAATGTTGATATGAATTACAACCAAAAATGTAAATAAAGAAAAACATACTTTCAAAGCAAAGCAGAGAGAAGGGCTGGGGAGGTCGCGTACTTCCTCTGAGAATGCTCGCTGATGACTATGGCCTTGGTTGACCTGACTGGTCACTGGTGGGCAAGCAGCGTTTTTTTGACAGTGTGCGTAGCTGCACGGGAATCGTGCTCAAATTTAGGCATTTGCGGACATATTTGCGTTTGCGGAAGTGCTTCCGGAAACGCAAATCCGCAAACGAATTCGGACTGCAATTTGCGGAAGTTACGGTTTACGGAAGTGTTTGCGGAAGTGCCCACCTATGGTGTGTGTGTGTGTGTTATTCACCCATGGTCTTGTCTACGCGAGCTGGCTCGTGATTGCCAGTTTCACCCTCTCAGTGCGACCAAGGTCTTTCCTTAGAGACCTTGGGCCAGATGTTAAATGTCACCTTTCCCTTCCCATGGACGGGACCACACGACGAGTTCTCTGCGCTACACGGGACCCAGGGTAACGTTGAATTCTTCTGCGTCTTTTCCCTTGGTGTAGTCCCGTCACGGTAAAGCGGCTATTACACGGGCACTATTCTGCTCAGTGAGCAGATTTCACTGAGCAGTGTTGAGGATTTTGCTCAACCAAAGCCTGTTTGATTGAGCAAAGAGGGAACTACTTTGAAGCTATTTTTGCTCGTCATATCAGTGAGCAAAAATGTTTTCTGTTTATAAAGGGCCAAAATTAGTGGATGACTATATTATTTATGCAAGATCTTTTCTTCTAAAACTCTCAAAAAGACATCTACATGCCTGCTGACTGGACAGGACGAGATGGAAAGCTTACTGATTGACTTAGTTCAGGCACATCCTACAATATGGAACATATATAGCCCTTTATTTGTTTAAAAAAAACATTAAAAAAGAAACATACACCCTCAATACCTAAGAAGCCTGACCTTCCAAGTCATTTATTTACGGTGATACACAGGCGACAGGTGTTGTTGCGAGGCCGTACAGGTGTGTAGTGACAGGTGTGGTGTATATGGTAAAGCGAGAGAGAGGCTAAGAGTGCAGTGTTAGCACCCGAGGTGTGTGTGTCTGACCTAAAGAGCGAACGCGTAGTTCTCGTCCAGTATAACGGCGTCAGCCCCGTACCGCCACGGCCACGGATACGGCGCGGGCCACAGTGGTCCATAGAAGCTACTCTCGGGATTACAGGAAGTTTAAATGAATCAAAAACCTTTGGCCTAATCAAAAAACCTTTCTTAATTAGGTATATTGAATTGAAAGTAGTTAGTTTCGGACACTGATTTTGAGTATTTTCGTACATACCTGGTGTCCATTTCGTAACTCTAGTAGTCAAGTTCAACTCTGCGCTGAGTGTACGAAACGACTATGGTTTCATATAGACAACGAAACAACTTTTGGTAATAATGGACGAGAGTTTCGCGGCCGTTTTCAGAGACACCAACTATTTTTTTTCTTGGCTACAATAGGTGCTTGTTTAATGGAAAAT
>JACEEZ010002733.1:0-33062 GCA_016584305.1 Chionoecetes opilio
ACTTTCATAACATGACTTACCAGGGCGAGAATTCACCTCCCCACATCAGGCGGACTTACTCAATGAACGTCGAGCTTGCTTCTAAAATTATATCCATAACCTAGATCCCCTTCTCACCTGTTTCGCTACGTGTCGAATTATTACTGGCTTCAAGCTCAGCTAACCATGATTCAGGATGAGGCGTGGAGGAAAATTCCTCGTTAGCTTATTGATACTTTGTGTTATTTCATCTCTCCCCTATTTAATGTAGTTCTCGCGTTACACTGCCCTGGCCTTAGCAGGGCTTGGCCGGCGTTGCGCAACGTGTGTTTCTGTTCTTTCCATTCCTGAGTGTAGCCCTGGTTTCTTCTTTAAGCAGATTGTGGGATAGGTTGCAGTATACCCCGGGTTTGCCCTGGGTGGCGATCTTTCCCTATCCTAATAGCTTAGTGCACTAGCTCTAAGGGAACCTAAATTACGAGAATTAAGGAACTGAAACTCGAGAAATGCCAGTGGTCGCTGCAGTTTTAAACTCAAAGGTGGTCTACTGTGTTTTGGCTCCGCCGACTAATATTTTTTCAAATAAATTAATTTCGCGATAAACATTGATGCACCGCATCTGAATACAAAAAATATAGTTTCTTCTGTTGTCTATCTAATTTATGGATGACATTCTTAACGATGGAACGTTCTATAATAGCAATTAATGCAAATTCTCGCCTCGGTAGCAAAGCTATATATTTTTTACATTTGATTGTGGCATGGTAATTTGGGTGATGTTTCACACTGTTTTCTAAGACAGTACTGCTGCGTCTGGCAAAAAACCTTGTCAAATAGCATAAGCAATGCCTTGGAAAACGAAGATAAAGAAATGCCGAAATCGGCTTGTTGCTGCGACAATGTGGTTTCTAATTGTGGATGCGACACGCCACGGCGGGGAGTGTGGGCGGGGTGATTGTGGCGGGAGATTGTAATCAAAACAATTGCTACTTCAGCAGTCGGACTCATTGCCTTCCTGCTTTCTATCTGATTGATACACAATAATAACAGGAAAATGACTTGCCTATGTATGATACTTCTAACATAACTTTTTGACTCGATAATATCATGAGTACTTTACCGCCTCCTCACTATACCTACTTGGTTGTAAAAGTTTTTTTTGGTTATATGCATGTTTTTAACAAGAATCAGGCTTCTATACAATATACATAAGACGGAATCGTTCTTAAAATTATACTTTTTTGTGTTTTTAAGTGCAGTGGAAATAAGCCCATATTTTTTTCTTTCAATTGACCAACTTTCCAACCAAATTGTGAGTTAAACTGCCAGCGAAACCAACTGGCATTCGGAGTTGCATCTCTCTAATTCAGGTGCTCGGTAGACAATGGTGGGGAACAAGTTGCCATCCCTGCAGTGGTCCCAGAGCCAAGACCAAGGCCGTAAACCCGTCTGCTGCCTGGCTGCCCGGCTTGGCGATCTGCACTGTCCCTTCCTCCAACCTCCCACGCTGCCACTCCCCAGTCTGCCACGTGTGGTTAGGACTACACTGTAACTCCTCGCCCTGAACGTGGCCCCGTTGCCATTGACCGAACCCTGCTGGCAGCCCTCGCAACAAGACACGCTGGGACGCCGTCCTCCGCCTCACCGGTGGCATTTCCGCAGAAAGACAGGTCAGCTGCCACGCCTTTGATAGCATCATAGTACAGCCTTCCCTGAGTTTGCCACAATTCTACAGTCCTTTCCCGCCTTATTAGTGTCCTTTTTCCTCCAGACCTTCACAGCCTTTCAGATACCTCTAAAACGCGTATTATTTTACACTAGGGGCCGAATTCCCTACACAATTGGGAGTGTTCTGTTTACCTTATAAGATTCTAGGGAAAATTTTAAGAACAAGGGCTCCACGCTAAGCTGACCCAAATGTTGGCTCTACGTATTATACTTACTGCCTTAACACATCTGTGTAGATTTTAACGAGTGCCGATCCTTACTTTGCCTACATGGTCGATATTAAATTTCAGGTTCTTGAGAACCTTTGGATCCCGTTAGGTTAGGTTAGGTTAGGTTTAGTGCACAGCACGGGGGGTCGAGGGGGGGTGCTAGGTTAGGTCTGTAGTTTTGTCATCTTTAGAATAAAGGCTCAACCACCTATCTTGTTATAGCCAACAAGCTTGGGGACGTGGTGTAAACCGGGGTTTTGGGTGGGGGAGCACACAGTAAGGGAAATATGGCCCCGATAAAGTCTATGAACTAGGGAAATTTCCCTAGTTTAGGGATTTCTTTTGTGGGGGCCATATTTCCCTTATGTGTGTGCTCCCCCACCTAAAAACTCCGATTTCCCACCATGTCCCCAAGCTTGTTGGCTAGAAGAAGAAGATAGGGGGTGGAGCCTTTGTTCCTAAGATTTACCGATTCTAGGAAACATTCTCTGAGCTTCCGTCGCAAATCATTACTTTTGGAGATATGATATGTATGTAGTTCATAGGGAGGCGAGATAAATATTTACGTGTGCCTCACTCTTCTTCCTCTTGTGACCTGCATCGCCTCTGCTCTTCCCTTGCCGCGGACACTTTTTTTTAATGCAGATTTGGCTTTAGTTAGGAGGTTAAAGCGTGGGATTAGGTTAGGTTAGCGAGTCAAAAGGGGGGTGGTTAGGTTAGTTTAATTTTCATATCTCCTTTACACTCCTTCCTATTAATAACATATTATATCTCCGAAAGGAGTGATTTGCGACGGAAGTTCATAGAGAGAATGTTTCTTAGAATCCATTAAGGTAAACCGTAAACAGAAACCATAGTCCCAATTGTGTAGGGAATTTCGGTCCTAGTGTAAAAATTTACCCTAAAACGTAATTATAAAGTGGGGGAGAGAGAAAAAAAAAAAAAATTACCAACCTAGCCTAACGTAACCTGGTAAAATTCTAGTTCTTTCTCGCTGCCGTAGATAACACTAAAGTCGCCAGGACAACTTTTTTTTCAATTTACAGACGTCTGGTGGCGTTAACACTTACATTTCTACATCCATGATTTCAGGAAAGTTAGAAGGGGCTATCTGGAGAGTGTGTCATTTTGTGTCTTTATCTGTGTCATATTATGGTCATAAATGAACAAATTACAAAAATATCACCCGAGTGACGACGTACACTAAGATCGCTAGCTAGTGCTTATGTACTGACATAGACCACTGTAAATCTGGACTGCGCACGGAATATCGGCCTGTTGCACAAGGGCCTGAAATCGGAGGGCCGCTCGGATAATATATATATATATATATATATATATATATATATATATATATATATATATATATATATATATATATATATATATATATATACGGACCATATAGACTGGTTTATCAGTATATATGATATACTGTAATCTTCGTAAATGTTCTATAATATTATCAAATAAAAAACAGTAAAACACGCTAAAGAAATCCCCATTACAGACGGGAAAAATATCCCTTACTTTTTAATTTTTCACTTCAACTCTTCGCTTTTTTTAAAATTTGGGGGCGAGTAAATTTTTATCTTAAAAGGGTATCAATAGAACCAATTTTTTTAGTTTTTCCCATAGTTTGTATTTTTTTTTCCCTGAAAATTATTACCATAGGGCCCAAAAATTTTAACGTTAACAAAATTTAAAAAAAACCCATCAATGGGGTAATTTTCCCCGTTTAATGAGGTTTTTTTATTTATTTAAACCTAATTTATACAGGGTGCAAATTTTCATTGATCAAAACAAATATATAAGTAAAAAAATTTAACACCCTTGGGTTTTACATGATTGGATTAAGCAGTCATTGTACTTTTTATACATTGTACATCACTTTTCAGAATTTAGTACAAAAAAACCCTAAGTAGGCAAAATTAAAGGAGAGTGTGTGGGAGAAAAAAAATGGCAAGGTTTTATAAAAATTTTTTTACTTATAATGGATTTTTTTTCCCGGCCATTATGAAATCAAGTGTAGAGTAAAGATTGTTTCGTACATAAATTTTTGGGGAATACGATGGTACTTTTTTTTTTAAACTAAAAGGGTGATCTATAAGAAAAAAGGAAGGATATGTTTGACTATGTTCCCATTTTTGATGAGGGGGTTTTTCGGGGGCGGGCGGGTAAGGGGGGAGGACACACCCCTGCTTCCCTCCCTGCCTCCCCCCACACCATTTCCTTTTGATGACGGGGTGTGGGGGAAAGGCGGGAAAGGGAAAGGGAAAGGGAAAGGCACACCCCCTGTTTCCCCAAACCACCAGCCCCCTTGATGACGGGGTGTGCGGAGGTAGGCGGGGAAAGGGGAAAGGACCACCCCCTGTTTCCCCTCCCTCCCTCCCACACCCCAGCCCCTTGATGACGGGGTGGGGCCGGGAGGCGGGGCAGGGAAGGAGGGGGACCCACCCCCTGTTTTCCCCCCCTTTCCTCCCACACACCTTTCTTTCTTTCTTTCTTTCTAGGTGGGGGCAAAACCCAAAGGGTTTTTTTCAGTCGCATTTTAAAAGCCTTTTTTTCCCGGCGGGCCCCCCTGGGGGCTTGTAGGATTGGCCCTAACTCTCTGCCTTTTTTTTCCCCCAAGGGCCTTTTCTGGGAAATTTTTAAAACCCCTTAAATGATTCTTCAAATTGGTTCCTGAAACCCCTACTAAAACCCTAAAAAAAAATTCCTTTAAATCCCACTTTTTTTTCCCCCTCGCCCTCTATCCCACGGGATCCACGCCTCCCCTCCCGTGCCACTATTGCTATAAGCCGCTCCCCTTTCCTCATCTCCCTTTGGGACAAAATTAATACCAGGTGATCTACATTTTTTTCATCTATTCTCCCCATACACATTTGACATTCTTTTTTCCCTTCGTTTGCCCATCTATATGTTTACTATTGACCCCCCAAAGTTTTTTTTCCTTTCTTTAAAAAATAAACCATTCCCCCCGCTCCATCAAAAAAGACCTAAACACTTTGGTTTTGGTTTTCCCCCTTTTGAAACCAAATTCAAAAAATTTCTTCCCCTCCATCCCCCTGTCTCCACTCTCCTGCCCTGCCTCTAAATTTGGGTCATTCCCCTTTTCGCTTTAACCCCCCCCTCACTAGACGGGTGTTCCTACCCTGGGGAAACCCTGTAACCCACACTTCCTCCCCCACCGTCTCCCTTGATCTTTCCCATTTACTACTCGGCCCTATCATTTCAAAACTTTTCGACCCCAAACCTTTTTTTTCACCATTTTTCTAACCTGTTTTTTGAATTAAGCACTGTTTTCCCTTATTCTCCCCGCAAAGGTACTCCACCCTCCCCTCCCCTGATCGCCTCCACTGCTACATACCGGGTTTCCCTCTATTGCAAGCCCCCCCTACCCTGTTCTTACTACCTCAAATTTTGCCCAAACTCTCCTACCGCCCAAACCTCATACACTCTGCCCAAATACTGGGGCCGGTACCCCAAATCCCCTTTCCAAAAACCCTCTTCTCCCCCCTCAAAAACCTGTTTCCCCCTACATCTTGCAAACCTACCAGCCTTTCCCCCCCACTGATTTGTTTTTTTCCTATTTTATCCTGTTTCGTCCTATTTTCCCCCTTTTCCCATCTACCTTTATACCTGGGTTTTAAATGGGCTCGGGCGCCCTATCCTCGGGTCTCCCTTTCCCCCAACTCCTCCCCTCATCTGCTCCCTTTCCCCCTTTTTTAAAACCAGGACCTGATTTTTTCTAAACTTTTAAATTTTTCCCCCCAAAAATTTCCCTCCCATACTGTGCGACTATTGTACCCTCTCCTAAAAGTTCTCCACTGTCCTCACTCATGAAAAACTATGCCCCCCCCCGGGCCCCCCCCCCGGGAAAAAAAAAAATTAATAGAAAAACTGCTCAATTTTTTTCCCCCCCAAACCCTTTTCCCCTACCCGAATTTCTCAACCTATTGCTATTCCCTCTGTATTAACCCAAAAAAATAACGGTGAAAACCACGCACCCCTCCCTAACCCCTCTTCGACTACCTCCCCCCAACTCTGCCCTCTAGGGTCCCCAAGCCTGTAAAAATTTTCCCATGTGTCCTCATACATCCTACCCTATTTTTGCTGACTATTCTGCCAACCCCAAATTTCCTAGACAGTAGTCTACAAAGAAAAACCCCCTATTAAACCCTTTCCAAAAGCCTTTTCAATGTAAAAGGAATGCAAGGTTGTCTTCCCCCCATCCTATTATTTTTTTTTCACTAAACAACTAAAAACAGGGTTGCCCCTCACCTCTCCTACCCCTGCAAAAGCCATTCTTTTTCCTCCCCCATTACTCATTTCTCTCACAACTTTCCCACTAATCCTACCTTTTAAAGAAACCCCTGAATATTTTCCCCCCTACCCTTTACGGGCTATTGGTCGAAAATTTTTTTCAAGAGTTTTCTACTTTTGTGACCTCCCTTGTGTAATGAGAAACCCCCAAAACCCTCATTCCCTTTCCTTGGGACTCTCTTTTTCCTCCCAAAAAATCTGCCTAAAAAGCCTATAAAACCCCCTTCCACCATCCCTAAACCCCCTTCTTTATAAAATTTCTTTTTGGTAAAACCACCCCTTGCCTGCTGCTTTCCATTTTTCAGCTTTTTTAAGTAACTCCTTATTTTTTCCTTACTGAAATGTTCACCCTTCCCTCATCTATTTTCCCTTTTTTTCTTCCTATATTTACTTCACCTAATTCTCCCTGCTCAGTCATGCCCCCCACCTCCTCCCCAAAACTTCTTTAAACTCCCTCTTAATACTCCCCAGGGCCTTTCACCACTTCGTTCCCCCTAAAATTTTTATCCCCACGCACGGTTCTCCCCGTCTTCCCCCTCCTCCCAAGAAAAATATACCAAACCCTACCCCCTTCCTCAAACCCCTTTTCCCCCTTTGGGGGCCCCCCTACAATTTCCCTCTCCATGTTTGCCCCAGCCCTTTCCTAAAGCGCTTTTACTTCCTCTGTTTTTTTCTTATCCTATCCCATGCCTCCTCATATTTTAACCTTCCTCTATCTCCCTCTACTTCCTTTTTGGGCTCTTTCGTGCCCGTTTTTGCTCCTTTTTTTTCCTTCCTCCCCCCCTTTAAACTCACTATTTTCCCCCACCTATTGCACTTTTTTTCCCCCCGGGTCCTTTTGGCCCCTTCACTTTACCCATCCTCTTCCTTGCTATTCCACTATTGTCTCCCACAACTCTGTTCATTTCATCCACCCCCCCTTTTTTCCTTCCAAAAAACCTGTTTCAAATCCCCCTAAAATTTTCCCCAAATTTCCCCGTCTAATGTCCCCCTCCTTTTTTTTGCCCTTTTTCCCCCTTTTCATTCCCCTTTTTTTTTTACTTGTATAATTTAAGACTATCTGTTGTGGTCATATTTATATCTACCAGACCCTCCTCATCTATCCACCCTATCCTTCCAAACCTCTTCCCGGCATTTTTATTTCTAGCACCCTAATCTTAAACTGATTCCCCCCTCCCCCCTTTCCCCTTGGGGGTTTTCTCTAACCCTCTGCATTGTCCCTATTTTGGATTTCTAACTCTTGGCCTCAACAAAATTTTTAAAAGTATACCCATTCCCCTTTCCTCCTCCCCTATAAACCTATTGTTTCCCTTCATTTCCCCCATACCCATTATCTGTTTTCCCGTCCCGTGTTTTTTCTATAATCTACAAATCTTGTTTTTATTTCCTTTCCTTTTCTTTTACTAGCCCCCCCTCCTTCAACTGTCATATAGCAGACTACTAAGGGTATCGTCCCTTTTTTTCCTCTTCTTTGTATCTAATCTACAGCAAAAATATCTTCGCTTGCCTCACAGGTTCCAATCTGCTCCTCAAAATCTATACCTGCAAACCGCCTGACAATAACACCCCCCCCGCCCCCCTTTTCTAGGATTCTTGCTTCTACCCCTTTTTTTTAAGGTATACCCCCTGTTTTCTTACATTTATCCCCCTCCCTAAGGTGGGATTCCCCGGGGCGCCTCTCCAAACAAAACCCCATTCACTTAATTTCCCCCGGGAAAAGTCCCTTTTAATTTGCCCACCCCCCAAAACCCCCGACATTAATGCTCCAAAAAACGCTAGAGTTTCTAAAACCCTTCCCTTTGGGTTTCCCCTTTTTCCAAAACGGGGGCTTTCCCCTTTTATCTTTAAGCCCTATGCCCCCCCTTTTTCCCCCTTTAAAATAGTTTCCCTGGCTAGCCCAACCTAACAGCCTTCCCGTCCTAACACCTTAAAAGCCTTCCAACCCCAACCAGTCCTTGATGAAAATAGTCCAAAAATTGCTTTTCCCTTTTCTCTTTTTATATTGCTTTTTATGTTAAAAAATGGAAGTACCATCTTTAAACAGGAAAGTTTATGCACAGAACACAGGTTTTTAATTTTTTTTACACCTGATTTCACAATTTTTTTGTAAAAAATCCCTTATAAGTAAAAGTGTTATAAACCTTACCATTTTTTTTCTCTGCTTATACTCTTCATAAATTTGCCTTCTTAGTGTTTAAACCTATCAAGTTTTGAAAAGTGTGTAATAGGTGTACAAAAAGATTCTTAATCCAATGAAAGTAACCCCTTTCCCATCTTGTGTAAAAAGGTGAGCTATGTGGGGGATATAAACATGTTTAGTGAAAGGGGGTGGAGTGATTTTGGGGCCTTTTTAGGGAGGCCTAAACCCCAAACCCTTTTCCCCGCTGTACGGGGGGAGGAGAGCCCTTTTTTTCAAATGAAAAGGGGGAGGTAAAAACAAGCTCTTTTCCCCTCTCTCTCTCTTTTGTTTTTTTTTTTGTATGTATTGATTTAAAAAAAAATTATTTCTCCTGTATTTTTTTTTACTTATGCCTGTCATATTAACATAGAACTGGGTGTTTACACTTAAAATTTCCCGTTTTTTTTGTAAAAGGCCCCCTAACCCCGGGAAAAAGGCCCTTTTTCGTTCTTCCCCAGTCATCCTTTGGCTCATAATTTACAAAATCATGAAACTAAAGGGGGTAAAGCTAACAGTCTCTACTTCAATGGCTAGAAGTGTTTTTAGAAAACCGCCAAAAACGTTTACTCATACCAAACAACAAAAACAAAAGCATTTTAACCCTACTTTCAGTAATAGTATTTTTTTTTAAAATTGATCTAAACAAACACAACACAGAAAAGTCAGTTCATTTTCATACCATAATTACTGCCTTCCACTTTCTCAGTGGCCAAAAATGAGACTGGATCCTGTGGGGGACTGGACCTTAACCCCAACCAAAACATAACCAGGGTAGCATTATGACTGTGGGGGCAGGGACCTGGCCAGGCCCACCATCCCTTTGTGAGGAAAGGGGTTAAAACAGCCGGCACGTGGCCTTGCGGTTTTTTGGGAGGACCGGGACTTCCCCTTTTTTTGCCCCTTTCGCATGGGTTACCGAATTCAAACAGAAACTTGAGAGCCCCTTTACTGTCGTCACAGGTTTTAGGGGGCAGCTTGGTTAGGGTTTGATTTGTTTAGGTTTAGGGAGGTTATATTTGGGTTTGGTTAGGTTAGATTTGGTTGGGTTGCTTAGGTTAGATTTGGTTAGGTTTTTCTTTGGGTTTGGTTTTTCGTTGGGTTTAAACCCCCCCGCTAAATTAAAATTAATTTTGGTTTGGCAAAGTTCTCTAGATATAAGGAAATTAAACCCCAGATCTATTTATTTTTCCCCCCAACCCCAACCCCCTTTAATTACGTGTTTTCCCACGCATAATTTGTTCCCCCCCGGAAAAAAACCCCGCTTCCCACGGTCCCCAAAAATTGTTTGGGGGGAAATGGGAGAGTATTGGGCAAACCTGAAATTTTAAACCCCCGGAAAAATGACGGAGGGCCGGAGGGAAAATTGCTTAAAATCCCCAATTTCACTTTTTTTTTCCCTAAATATGTCATTAAGTTCTACATCACATTCATCTACAACTATCGATTGATCACATATATCATTATTTTGTAGGTAACTTACTTGTAAATATCCTTTTTATGCCAAAATAACAGGAGTCGGTGACACGTGTTTCCCGAAGTATGAGTGTTTACACTTCACAGCGTTGTCAGCGACCAACAGCAACTCGTACAGCGTTACCAGTTAGACATTGTACTTCTTGAAAATTAACGAATACAGTTGTGCAAGCATATTATTATAGTTCCTAAGTCTTACCAAAGTAACACTGTTGGACGTATATGTTACGACGTTCAGTGAAGCACGGCGTAATATTTGAAACACGCCCAATAATGCTGCCAAACACTAAGCGCCTGGCGTCAGTTGGCCATGGGGCCAGTACTGCAGCTTCCAACGTGCTTCCTTGCAGAGTGTCACATCCAGTTCTACTGTTATCTATGGCACTGTATATACACATACCTAAGCAAGTTTCAATTGAATAAAAGAATATTTATATTTTCATATTTTGTCCTTGCACGTTAATTGATATATATATATAGAGAGAGGGAGAGAGCCGGGACTGTCAAACAATATTTTTGGGGGATGTTGTGCCTGATGTGCAAGGCTTAGCTACACTACAATCATGCCAAATCTTTACTTCAACTTACCAAAAACTCCTTTATTCATAGAAAATGTCAATCTTTCTGAATCAAATTCCTCTCGTGACTTCTGGCATCTAGCTAATAACATCTCCCCAGATGGCTCCACAGCTGTCTCATCTATTTCTAAAGCTGAGCTCTTCGCTCAAACCTTTGCTGAAAATTCCACTCTGGATGATGAAGGGCTTGTTCCTCCTTCTCCTCCACCCTCTGACTATATTATGCCTGTCATTAAGATCCTTAATAATGATGTTTTCTTTGACCTTTCAAGCCTAGATCCTCGGAAGGCTTACGGTCCTGACGGAGTCCCTCCTATTGTTCTCAAAAACTGTGCTTCTGTGCTTGCACCCTACCTGGTGCTACCTGGTTACACCGTGCCTGGTCAAACTTTTCCGTCGTTGTCTATCTACTTCCACCTTTCCTTCTGACTGGAAGTTTGCTTACATCCAACCTGTTCCTAAGAAGGGTGACCGTTCTAATCCTTCAAACTACTGTCCTATAGCTTTGACTTCCTGCCTTTCTAAAGCTTTTGAATCTATACTTAATAAGAAGATTCTTAAGCATCTATCTGCTCACAATCTTCTATCTGATAGTCAGTACGGTTTCCGTAAAGGGCGATCTACTGGCGATCTTCTAGCTTTCCTAACTGAATCTTGGTCATCCTCCTTTAGGGGTTTGGGTGAAACTTTTGCTGTTGCCCTTGACATATCAAAAGCTTTTGATAGTCTGGCACAAATCCTTAATTTCCAAACTACCCTCATTCGGTTTCTATCCTTCTCTCTGTACCTTCATCTTAAGTTTCCTTTCAAACCGTTCCATTGCACCTACTGTAGACGGACATTGTTCTTCTCCTAAATCTATCAATAGTGGTGTTCCCCAGGGTTCTGTCCTATCACCCACTCTCTTTCTATTATTCATTAATGATCTTCTAAGTCTAACCCAAAGCCCTATCCACTCCTACGCTGATGATTCTACCCTGCATTTTTCAACGTCGTTTATTAGACGTCCAACTCAACAGGAACTAAGTGATTCACGGAGAGATGCCACCGAGCGCCTAACTTCTGATCTTTCTATAATTTCTGATTGGGGCAAAGCAAACCTTGTTATATTCAATGCCTCAAAAACCTTATTTCTTTACCTATCTACTCAACAAAACCTGCCAATAACTATCCCCTCTTCTTCAATGACACTCAACTATCTCCTTCTTCTACAATGAACATTCTAGGACTATCCTTTACTAAAAATCTGAACTGGAAATCTCACTTTTCATCTCTCGTTAAAACAGCTTCTAAGAAGTTAGGTATCCTGTGGCGTCTGCGTCCTTTTTTTTCTCCCTCGCAGTTGCTTGCTCTGTACAGGGGCCTTATCCGCCCATGTATGGAGTATGTCTCACATGTTTTGGGAGGATCCACTCATACAGCTCTCCTAAACAGGGTTGCGTCAAAAGCTTTTCGTCTCATCAACTCCCCTCCTCTGACTGACTGTCTTCAATCTTTAAATCACTGCCGGAATGTTGCTTCTCTTGCTTTTTCTTTTACCATTTTTTTATGCTCACTGCTCTTCTTAACTTGGCCCAACTGCATTTCCTCCCCCCTTCCCGCTGGGCCCCTCTGCAAAAAACCCTTTTTACTCCCTTCTCACCCTGTCCATCTTCCTAATTTCAAGGTTAAAATAATTTTTCCCCTTTCATCCCTTTTACTGGTAAACTTGGAAAATCTTTCCTGTTTTTTTTTTCCAATTTCCTACGACTTAAAAACTTTCAAGAGAAGAGTAAAACGCACCTCCCAAAAAAAAAAAGGCCCCCCCCTCGTTTTTTTTTTTAAATTTTCTTACTGTCTTCTTTTTAGGGGCGGCAAAAATAAGCGGGCCTTGTATTCCCCATATTTTTTGTGCCCTTGCCCGGCTTTGTTTATGTAAAAAAAAAAAAAAAAAAAAATTGCCTGCCCTTGGGAAAGGGGCACTAGCCCCCTCACCACTCCATCCTCCCCCATGTAGAGTGGTGGCGTGGGGGGGGGGGGGTTTTTGGGTGGCCTACTCCTTGGCCCGCAAACACTGGCTAGGTTTTTTAGCTGAAAGGGGGAAGCAGGAAGCACCCTTTAAAAGGAAACACTTGCCTGCTTGTGTGCTAAAGGCCACCAATGTTACAGGGCTGGGGGTGAAAAATTCCAGGTGGCGGCCCCCCGCCAAAGGGCTCCTCCCTCTTCCCTTTTTATTAGGGAACGCTTGGTTATCCCTGGGGCAAGCCTGGCCCGGCCCCCACCGGGGTTTCCCGCAGGACCGCTGAGCCTCCCCCACAGGGGTGCTGGGAGAAAATAGTGCTGCCCAAAGGAGGAAAGTGGGGGGACCACCTTTTGACGACTGTTTAAATGCCTTTCCGCAAGGGTGGCATTAATACCCCAAAAATCCTCACCCATATACGCAAAACAGGGCTGAGGTTTTTGACCACTGTGCAAAAATGTTCACTAAAAAGGCTGCTAATTTGGAGGGAAAATGCTCACCCACATGGGGGGACTTTCAATTTCCGGGGGTGTAGGAAAAAATTTACCAGCAAGAGCGGGGTTTAACAGGACTTTTCCTCACCCCACTGGGGAGAGAAAAAATTTTAGTGTCAGGAGTGTGGGAAAAACAAATTTTCCAAGAAGGGGCCCTCTTAAGGGGACACATGGCCCCCCCACTGGGAGAGAAAAATTTTTTTTAGTGTAGGAGTGTGGGAAAAACCCTTTTTTCCCAGGAAAAAGCAGTCCCCCAAAAAGACACCCTTGGGCAAAACCCAAAATTTTGGGGGAGAGAAAATTTTGGGGCCCGGGTGTGGGAAAAAAATATACCCGGAAGAGCAGTCTTAAGGCACACTGTTCTCCACACTGGTGGGGAAAAAACTTTGAAATGTCGGAGTGTGGGAAAAATTTTTCCAAGAAAGGGAACTTAAAAAAACACATGGTCTCCACAAGGGGGGAAGAAACTTTGAGGGGTCAGGGGTGGGGGGAAAAAATTTCCGGAAGAGCCATTTTTAACAGGGCCATGCTCACCCACACTGGTGAGGAAAAATTTGATTGGGCCAAAGGGTGGGAAAAAAATACCCCCGGAAAAGCATCTTAAGGCCCCACATGTTCATAACCCCCGGTGAGAGAAACCCTTTTAGTGTCAGGAGTGTGGGGAAAAAATTTTCCCTGAAAAACCATCTTAATACCCCACATGGTCACCCACACTGGTGTGAGAAAATTTATGGGGTCTGAGTGTGGGGAAAAAATTTTCCCTCAAGATCATCTTAACAGAACATGTTCCCCACAATTGGGGGAAGAAACTTTTAGTGTCAGGGGGGTGGGAAAAAATTTTCCCAAGAAGAGCCCCTTTTTAATGCAAAAATATGGGGCAACCCCCACTGGGGAAGAAACTTTTGAGTGTCGGGGTGTGGAAAAAAATTTTTCCGAGGGAAAAGGGAAAACCCAAAAGACACTGGGCACCCCCACTGGTGAGGGGAAAGTTTGAGTGTCCCGGGGTGTGGGGAAAAAATTTTCCCCGAAGACGTCTTGCACACACAAGTTTTTCCCACCTGGTGGAGAAACTTTGAAATGTCAGGAGTGTGAAAAAAAATTTAACCCTGAAGGGGGGGGGGCCATCTTAACCCGAAAAACATGGGCACCCCCACTGGTTTAAGAAACTTTGATTTTTTTTTTTTCCCCGAGTGTGGGAAAAAAATTTTCCGCCCAAAAGCGATCTTAAAAGAAACATGTTCAAACCCCCACTGGGGAAGGGAAAATTTTAGTGTCAGGAAATGTGGGAAAAAATTTAAAAAGGAAGAGCAATCTTTAAAAACACATGCTCACCCCACTGGGGAGAGAAACTTTTTAGTGTCAGGGTGTTGGGGAAAAAATTTTCCAAAAAAAGCAAAATTAAAAAAAACATGCGGCCCCACACCTGGTGAGAGAAAAATATTTGGGCCAAAAATTTTTATTGGGGTAGGGGGTCCCAAAAAGGAGTTTCCCCTATTAGACAATAAGACCCCCCTCGGGTTTTTACTTAAAATTTTTTCCCAAAAGTTCTAAAAAAGACACATTTTTTTCCCTAAAAACCAAAAAAAAATGGATTAACCTTCCTGACTCAAAATAAAATTTTTTTTTTTTTTTTATACCCCCTTTGCTGTATTTCATGCATTAAAAAACCATAAATGCAAAGGGAATATTTTAAACATTTTTTATTTTAAAAAAAAATTTTATTAACTTTTTTTATTATCTTACTGTTTTTTTTATGGGGCTGGGCAAATAAGCGGGGTTTGGTTAAAAAAACCCCCTTTTTGGTTTTGCCCTTGGCCACCCCTTTTTTTGTAAAAAAAAAAAAAAAACGGTTTTCGGCAAACCCAATCGTACGACAACCGGGGGCAATTTTTGAGTTGAAATTCTGTTTGTGAACCCATTTATTCGAAAAAGGAAACGTTCGGAAACCCAGGTTTACTTTTTATTCCAACCCCAAATGTGTTTTTCAACCCCCAGACACCCGAGAGCCCAAAAATGGGGGTTTGGTTTAAAACCTTTGGGGTTTAAAAACCACTCCGGGCCCCCTGGGGGGCAGCCCTGAACCAGGGAGATATTTTTGTTGTGGGGACAATGGCGGGAAGGGGGCTTTTTCTCCGCCCCTCTGTTTCCCGGGGAAACAAAAAGCATGACACCCAAACCCGGCCCCCCCGGGAAGAAGTCTAACAAAAAACCGCCTTGTGTGGCAAGGGCCAATCATGCCTTTGCTTGGCAGGGTATTAAAGAAAGCTGTAGTAAATAAACTAACTATTGCCAAAAACTTTGTAGGGCCCCGTTCCTTTCCCCTTTTTTCTAAACTTTGGGGAAGTAACGCCAGGGCCCAGAACACCCAGTACCAAACCCCCCTTCCTGATTTGGGAAAACAAAACAATATTTTTCCCCTTTATTTTTTTAATTTTGTAATAATATAGAAATTTAAAATATCATATATTTTGAAGTTAATCAATTTTTACCCGTTTTTTTGCATTAAAAGGGGCAAATACCAGCCAAAAGCTGAAAAAAATTTGGGGGGGGTTTGTAAAACCCCTTCCAAGGGGTTTTGGCCGGTTTTTCCTTACAATGTTCAGTATTGTATTACAGCTGGAGTATTTTGTGTTTTGGGGGCCTTATTTTGGGGTTTTGGTGTTCTTGGGAGTGATTTGGGGTTTTTGTGGGGAAAACAGGCAAACCCCCCCCTATAAGGGGCCAAAGGGGGGGAAGGGGCTACGTTTTACGAGGGGTCCCAAAATTTTTGGGATACAGTGGTCCCCCACGTTTGGGTTTTTTCAGGCGTCCCATACAAAACTATACTTTTACAAAAATAATGCCCGGGGCCCAAATTCAAGTTACCTATTTGGCAAAAGGCCAAAGACGCACCCCTAGTTACGGAAAAAATTTTGGAAAGAAAAAATGGTGTTTTTTTGAAAAAAAATTTCCCCCACATTTTCAGATAAAAAAAAATTGAGGGAAACCCAAAGAAGCCCAGGTCCCTTTTTCAAAACAACGTTCGTAAGTAATAAAAAATATATTGTTAAAAATGAAAATAAAGCGGTTTAAAAACCGGTCTTAAAAATTTTCAGGAAGGGCCCCCCACTTTTGGGGTATTTCCCAAATTTTTGCTCCCCCCAAAAATTATAAATTTTTTAATGTGGTTTTTTGGTAGTTTGTTCCCCTTTTTGGTAAATTTTTAGCCCGAAAATTTGCAAGGGAATTTTTGGGTTTTAATTTTGGTTAAAAAGGGGCCCCCTTTCAAAAAGTCCAGGGTTTGGGACCCCTTTTTCATCGGGGCTTTTCCCAAATAGTTTTTCAGCCCCAAAAATTTCCAACCCAAACGGGCAAATTGGGGGAAAAATAATTTGGTTTTCCACGTATTTCCCAAAAATTACCGTTTTTTCCGGGGCCAAAAAAGGTTAAAATTATTTTTTTCAAAAAGGTTTTAGAAAAAAATTTGGGGGTTTTGGGGTTTTTTTCTTTTAAAAAAAAAGAAAAAAAAAAATTTGGAAAAGGGAAAGCAAATTTGGGGCGGGAAACCCAAAACAATTTCCCCCCCCCCCCATCAAAAAATTATAAAAAATTGATTTTGAAAAAAGAAGGCCCGGGGGAACCAAACCATAAAACTTTTTTCAGGAGGAAATTGTTTTACCCCAAAATCATTTTTTCAATAGAAAAATTACGGAAAATATTTTTGTTCCTGGGTTAAACCATTTTTTACATTTGGGTTTAATTTTTGGGGGTTTTTTGGGGGAACCTTTGTGCGGACCCCCCCTTCCCCCACACGGTTTTTTCCTTCCCTTCACCTTTTTAACCCCACAGGCGGAATTGAAAACTAAGGTTTCCCCAGGAAACATTTAAGGCTTGGGTTTTAAACCCGAAATAAGGCAGGTTTTTTTAAAAAAAAGGGTTTTTACCTATTCCCCTAGGCTGGTCCCTTATGGAGCCCCCGGGGTCCCCTTAAGGGGGGATGGTTTGGCCCCCCTTCCGGAGGCTTTTGGTTTAAGAAAATTTGGGCCCCTGAAAAACCCCCCCGGGTTTGGATAAAGAAAGGATATTAAAAAAAAAGTTTTTGGGGTTCCCTTAGAAAACCCCACAAAATTTTAAAAGGGGGAAGGGGCTCCTCGGGGGAAATCTTTTTCCCCCAAACCGGGGACGTAAAACCTGTAGCCTTAAACTGCACCGGCCCAACCGTTTTTGTAAAAACTCTTTATTTGTTTTGAATGAAAAATTTAACCCCGGATTATTAAGGTTTTGCCCCCCCCCGGTACCCGGTGGTAAGCGTGTTTTCCTTTGGGGGGGGTTTTTTTCCTGAGGGTCCCTTTTTTCTTTTCCTGTGTGAACCTTTTGTGGGGTACAAAGGTCCCCGGGAAAGGGTTTTTTTACCCCCAACACCCCAACAAACCTTACCCGAAGGTTTTCCCGGGGGGGGGGATTTAAAGGGGAAAAGGAGGTGGGGCGGCCCCCTTGGCCCCGTTTTAATTTAACTTGAAAAAAATTTTTAAGGGGCCGGCCAAACAACCCCAACTGCCCATAAACCCGGAAAAGGCTTTTGGGGGCCCCCCCTGTCTACCGGGGGGGCCATTTTTTATAAAATTAATTTTTAATTTAATGAAAATCTTTTAAAATTAAATTAAAATAAAAATTTACAAAAAAATTTGGGTTTTGAAATATATTTCAAAATATCAAAATTATAAAATTTTTAAAAAAAAAAAATTAATATTTCCCGGATAAGCGGTTTTTTTAAAAGGGAAAGAAATTCATCTTAAGGAAAAATTTACCGAAAGAAGGTTTCCCTTCAAAAGGCAAAACCTTGAATTCTGGGGCGGGTTATCGGTTTAAAAGGATAAAAATTTTTCGGACAAACTTTCCAAAAACCTTTTGGAGTTTTAAGAAGGGAAAAAAAGCTTGGGGGCCCGAAGGGGAAATTTTTCTTGCCAAAATGGCCCGGGAAAAGAAACAATTACCCCCATCGCCCCCATTTTAAAAAACCGCGCCCGCCCTTTACCCGGGAACTACTGGGGACCCCCCGGCAAATGGAACCCCAGACTTCCCGCCCTTTAAAGAAAAACCCCCTATTTTTTCCGGGCCCCTTAGGGGTTTTTTTAATGGGCCCAAAAGGGTTAAATGGAGAAAAAAGGGGCGGGTTTTTTTTTCGCGGGAAGGGGTATTTTTTTGGCCTTTAAAAAAAAGCGTGTTGTTTTTTAAATGGGGGCGGGGGGGTTTTATTTTTTGGGCCAAACCCCCCAAAAAAAAAAAAAACCGGGGGCCCTTTTTTTTAATTTAGGGAGGTTTATTTAAAACCTAAAATGGGGTTGGGTTTTTGGGTTTTCTTAAAACCCTTGTTTTTGGGTTGTTCCCAAAAACCCTTACATTAGGGTTTTTGGCCCCTTAAAAAATTGGGAAGGGGGTGGTTTAAATTTCATTTTTTTTCTTTTTTTTTTTTTTTTTTTTTTCGCCCCTAAAAAATTTCCTTAGGACAAGAAAAATTTTTGTAGAAAAGGAAAAATAGCTTGGGCCCCCGTAAACGGGGCCCCAAATCTTGCCCATTTTTAAAAAAGAAGAAAAAGGGGCCAAACCCCCGTTAAAAAAAAAAATATCAGGAAAATTTCGGGGTTTCCTTTCATTAAAAAAATTTCTTCCCTTTAAAAAAAGGCACTAAAAAAGGGGCCGGGAAAAATTTGTCAGAAGTTCCTTAAAAAGGTTTTAATGAACCTTTTTTGGTTTTGATAATTTGTTTAAAGGTTTTGGGGAAAAAAAGGCAAGGTTTAAACCCCCTTCTTCTTCCCTTATTAAGCAACCAAGCTTGGGGCCCCTTTGGGGGAAAACCGGGGTTTTTTTGGGGGGGGGGCCCAAACTGGGAAATAGGCCCCCACAAAAAAATGAAAAAACTAGGGGTACCCCATTTTATGAACCCTTTTCCGGGGGAAATAAAAATCCGATTAATTTTATTTTAAAATAGGGGAAATTTCCCTAGAAATTTTTTGGGGAAAAATTTCCCCTTTGGTTTTAAAAAAACTCTTTTTGGGGGGGAAAACACCATTTTAAAGGGAAAATTTCCCCGAAAAGTTTTGAAATTGGAAAATTTCCCTTTTTTAAATAAATTTTTTTTTTGGGGGGGGATTTTCCCTTTTTGAGGTCCCCCCCCAAACCCCTTTTTTAAAGGTCCCCAACTTTTTGGCCATAAGGAAGGGGGGTTTATTTTTCTAAAGAATTTTTACAAACCAAACCCCAAACCCCAACCCCTCTTTAGCCCCTTTTTCTGGCAATAAATTTTTAACCTAACCCAAATGAACCTGTTTTAAGTAACCCTAAAAAGGGCCTCAAAAAAAGACACTTTTTCCCGGATCTTTTGGATTTTGGATACCAAAAATCCCCAATTCAAAAAATGCTTTTCCACAACGGGCCCCCCAAAAGAAAACCCCTACCCCATCCCCCGGGCCCCCCCAAAAAAATAAAATAATTAACATTTATGGTGAAATTTAAAAAAACCCGGGGGGTTGAAAAAGGTTTTTTGGATTTTCCCCCACTCCTTTTAAATTTTAAACAAATTCCTTAAAGACGTAAAGTATTTAGTAAGCGCCCAAAATTTTTGCTTTTCCCCCAAAACCTTTTTTTTTTTTTTGATTTTAGGTTTTTTTTTTTCCCTTTAAAAAACCCCCAAAATTTTTTTTCTTTAAAACCTTTTTAAAAACCCCGGGGGTTTTTTCCCCGGAAGGGGGTTTTAGGCCGGGGAATACGTTTTTAAGGAAAATATAAATTTAATTTTTTTTTTTTTTTTAATTGGGGTTTGGAAAATTTTAAAAATATTATTTGAAAATTATATTGAAGCCCGGAAAAAAAATATTTTCCAAAACAAAACCCGAATTTTACGTCCATTTCCCAAAAATTCGGGGTTTAGGTTTCCCAGGGAGGGATTTTTTAGTTCCCCGGAAGGGGAAAAGGGGGAGGGGGTTTTTTTGTTGGGTTTGATTTGGGAAATGTTTGGGTTTTTGGTTTAAAAAAAATTTTGGGGGCCGCGTTGTCCCCTGGTTGGGGCCCGGGGCCCCCGCCGGAAATTTTACCCTTTTTTTTGGTTCATCCCCGGGCCCGACAACTAACCGGGTTTTAATTTTAAGGCCTTCCCCAGTTTTTTCCCCCCCTTCCCCCCCGGGGCCCCCCCGAGGGAAAATTCTGAACTATTAACAACTTTCCTTTCCCCCCCCCAAAATTAAGAGGTTAGAGGTAGGTTTGGTTTTTGGAAAATATTTGGGAAAAAAAATGGAAAATTTTAAAACCCCACCCCAGTGGGGAAGGAAATTTAAAATTATTGGTTGGTTTCCCTGGCAATTCACGTTTTTTTTTAAATTTTTTAAAGGAAGCCTTACTGAAACCCCTTTTTTCCCCTGAACCCCCTTCCCCTTTTGGGGGGGAAAACCTTAATTGAACACGTCTGTTTCCCGGCCCGGGGAACATCTACCTTTAAAAGGGGTTTTTAATTAACAACCCCTCCCTGACCCTGCACAACCCCCGTTTTTTTGTCCCCGTGTTTTTGGATAACTTTCCCCCGTTTGGAAAATTAAAAACCTTTTTTGGTCCAAGCCGGTACGCTTGGGGTTAAGTTTTTATAAAATTTTCCAGACATCCTACCTTCACGAAAATTCCCGGGGTTTGGGGGAAACAAAATCCTGACCCCGGGCCAGGGAAAAATTTACCCGGGGCCCCCTTTCCCTTGGGCCCCCACCCCCTGGGGCCAGGAAACCTCGAAAATTGGGGGGATCTGCGTTTAGGATGGGGCTCCAAAGATTTTAAAAGCCGGGCCCCTATTTGATAAGCCCGGGTTCCGGGCGAATCCAAATTTAAAAAGTTGGGGGGGATTCAAAAGGTACCCCTCCCGTTTTTTTTTAAAAACTCACTGCCTTTATAGGACGGCACAAGGCACAGACCCTTTTTTTGTGCCCTTGGCCCTTCTTGGGGGGGGAAAAAAAAAAAAAAAAGGCCCCCCTTTTACCTTTTTGGGGTTTCCCCAAAAACTCCCCCTTTACCGGAAAAAATTTTTAAATAAAACTTTAAATTTTTTATAAATTTATTTATAAATAAATAGGGAAAATTAAACATATTTTCCGCCTCCCTTTTCCACCCTTTTCCCTTCCAAAAATTTTTTCCAAAAAGGGGCCCACCCAACGGGGCCGGGCTTTAAATTTGGGATTATGGGTTTTTAAAGGGTTTTTTTGGGGGGGAAAATCTAGGGAAAAAACCCCCAATTGGGGGGACGGTCCCGAGTAAGTTTAAAGGTTAAACGGCAGCCGGAAATAAGTTTTTCCCAAGGAAACCACAGGGGTGTATATGTTTAATTGACAGGCCCGGGCCGCTTTTTTAAGATCGGGAAATTTTTTTTCTTTAAATCCCCGTTTTGGTTTGGGATTATTTTTAAACAAGAAAACAAGGCCAGTGGTTTTTCACCCCAATCAAAAACCAACCCCCTTTGTTCTACCACCGGGTGTTTGAACCTGGGGGTTAATTGAACTGGCCGGGGGGGTTTAAGGGGGGCGGGGGGTGGAGCGCAAGGTTTCCTTTCCCAAGGGGGAAAAAACTGGCTTAGGCCCGGGGCCGGCAAATATATATTTTTATATAGATATATATTTTAAAATAAAATAAAATATATATATTTTTATATATTTTATTTTTAAAAATATATAATTTTATTATATATATAATATAAAAATTTTAAAACAGGAATGGCTAAAGAAATAATGTGGGAAAAAAAACTACTATGTTACAACAAAAAAATACCTGATCAGTGGGGCACGTGGGGCCTGCCTGGAGTTGCATATCCGCTCTATGTAGGAGGGACAGTTGACACACACACACTCATTTCCTCTTCAACAGCCAGCAATTTCTTCCTTTTCTTAGTTTTTATATTTGTGAGGGCTGAGAATCTCAGTTCACACAGATATGAGGTTGTAAATTGCAAGAGTATTTTCTGGGCCCTTTTGGATATATGTGGGTGTTCGTTTTCCTTTTGAATCCAGAAGCTTTCTAATGTCATATCCAGATATTGCAGTTTTAGTGTGGGTCATTACGGATGTTGATTAGTTCCTCTTCTTAAAGGAGCTAAGTTGTGGCTTGCTAAAGGGGATCGTGAAGAATGGATTCTCACCCCAGTCATAACTTTCAACAGATATATTTGGGAATATTTTCTATGTTCCTTCCTACGTTTTCAAGGTGCTGCTAATGAGTGGAACAATGTCTGTATATTTAGCTTCAGCAGTCTTTGAAACATATCAATCTTGCCTTCACTCCCCTTTTCATTCCAGACCCTAATTTTTTCTACCAAGGCTTTCATTTTATCAGAAGATGTTACCAATTTTTCATTTCTTCCTGCATACGCCCATTAACCTTGTTCAGATGTTAAAATATGTCTGCCAAGTAGCATAATTTTGCACTCCAAATTTCTCAGCAAGTAATTCGCAGAATTCAGTTTTCTCCAAGGGTAAAGAAAAGGAGCTTTTCCTCTCTCAGTTCATGCAACCGGGATAACACTTTGCCTTTGATAACCACCGGACTTCTGTGTGGAGGAGAAGACCTTCGTGAGGAGATCCCATTTCTTCACAAAGCATGGAAAATAGTCTTGACTGCTTTGGTCTGCTTTAAGAAAGTTTACCATTCCAACATCATCAGGAACAAACTTTAATTCTTGTCCGAGTGTTTTAGCAACGAGCTTCACGGTGCAAGAAACAATGGGTAGTAATCAAATCTGGTTCCCCTTCTTGACTAAGGACACAAAACCTTTTACCGATCCCACCATGGATGGACAGCCATCTGTGCAAATTTCCCTACACATAATTTCATGACAAGTCCTTTTCTTTCAAGTATTCCGTCACTGTAGAAATATTCCTGTCCTGTGGGTTTGCCCCAGTTCTTTGCAGCATAAGAAATTTTCAGTTATTTTTTTTATCAGCAACATAACGGATGAACACTAGTAACGGAGGTTTTCCTCCAATGTCTGTTGATTCATCCGCTTGTAAAGCATACTTTTTACCTTTCACGAGTTCACACACATTTTTTTCAATATCAGACGACATGTCCTTGATCGTCTAAATCGTGTCGTCTGAGAGGAATTTTTTTCACTTCCTTTTTCAGTTTCATCCCCAAACAATGTTTCACCACAGCACAGCAGGCTGGAAGGAGTATTTACTGCAATTGAATGGGGTTTCATTTGTTTTGCTGTATGCTCTGCCACTAAATAGCTTGCTTTCTGTGCCTTTTCTGCCACCTTCACCTTTTCCCCAAACCCAAGCCTTTGTTGTTTGTTATCTTTTAAAAGTCTTTTAAAGTAATCTATAGGCTTCTGAGAGAGGTGACTATGTCTATGTTTTGTTGTTAAATGTCTCTTCATTTTCATAGGGAGTCATAGATTCATTTGATAGCTCAATGCCGCAAACAACACAAATTTTTGGGTTTGGACCATTTTCCCTCATCACAGCAAGTGAACCCAAGTCCAAAATAACTGTCGTTATACAGGCGAAATGACTTACTGCGGTTACTTTTGCTGGCACGTGTCGTCGTTTTGACCACGCTCAGACCTGGATGACAAAACCACTTCATCTGTCACTTCTCTTTGCCCGCTCGGACCTGCACGACTACGGTCACTTTCAAATGTCACTTCACTTTGCCAGCACGGACCTGTACGACTATGCTCATTTTCAACTTTACTTTCACTTTCTTCACTTCCCACACTAGGGTCTGGACGAGAGGACTCACTTTCAACAGTTATTACTGTTACTTTGCCTTCGGGCCTTCGACACATTTACGTTTTTATTCATGATCAACTGCGATTCACCGCTATTGCCTTCAGTACACTTTTGCTTTTTAATGAGGTACTTATCCATTTTTTAAGCTTGGACCTCATTAACACCACAAAAAGCGATACTTACTGAGGCTCACGGCTACACCCGACCACGGGAGGTGCCTACCAACGCTCTGCCTACGTGTGTTGCAAATATACATGTTATTTATCGATCGGGTTCACGTAAATCACGTCAAACAGTCAAACTTGCATAAAGCCTACTGATATACGTATGCATCGTTTTATCATCACCCTTTTTCCTTTTATATGTCGCTAAAAACAATTCACATGAAAGCGTGATAAAACTAGTAAGTTGGTAACTCAGTAACACCAGCAGGCTGCGGCTCAGACTGGTACAGTACGTGTACAGTACTCGTTCAACAGTATTGTGGTGGGAAGCGGGGAAATATTTTTTTTAAGCATGAATAACTTATTTATTTATTCTCTATTTCTTACTTTATCCATTACCAAAGTACTTATAATAGTTTTTAAAAGGACCTTGCATCTACCTGCCTAGTTAAATATTAAACTCATTCATTTACGATTTTCCATCTTTCAATATAAAAAACAAAAACTGCGACCTCAAAACGCAAAATACCCATATCTATGAAAAAATTACGCGGCGCACCTCGGGGATTCCCACGGCGCACATTTGGAATCACTGATGGTCACGAAATCCACTGAATTTTCCCTAGATTAGGTATTTTTTCAACACCCCTATCAAAACTATGTGGTTGCGATGCATTTTGTCGCCACCAAAATCCGCATTCCCCTGGTACCAAGCTGTTTTGGGGAAGGGGAGTATGGCACACTAAATATACCGTTTTTTGTATATCTGCTTTTTCGGCAGTGATTAGGGTGTCTGCTGTGGTCCCGTGCGTCCGCTTTGTGTGACTGGTCTTCAGTCCATAGAAGGGTGTTGTGTTCGTTCTGCAACTTTCTACACCCCCTTCGCCTCTCCATCCTCTACCGCTCCTCCAGGTATATTAAGGGCATTAGTGAGAAGACACTATAGTAACCTTGATAATCCAAGTTTTTACAAATTATAGTAACCTTGTATCAAGTGACACATATAGCCCCAAAAAATTCACATGGTAAAGGGGCCGGGGGGAAATTTTAAAAGAATTTTTTTCGTTAAAAAGTTTTGAAAAACCTCAAGTAACCCCCGCCAAAAAAAAGGCCAAAAATTTTTTCTTCCCGGCGGGGGGTCAGACTGGGGACAGTTGCCTTTTTGTCAATTTTTTTTTTTTTTTTTTAAAAAAAAATTTCAAAAGGGAATTATTTTTTGGCCCTTGGAAAAATTATTTTTTTAATTTTAAAATAATTTTTTAAATTTTTCCTTTTCTTAAAAAAACAAAACCCACCAAAACCCAAAATCCCCTTTATAAAACATTAAAAACCTTTCCCACCGCCTTTAATTTCCATAATTAAAAACCCCAAATGAATTTTCCCCAGATTAGGTTTTTTTCAAATAAAAAAAAAAATTTAAAAAGGTTCCCAAATCCCTTTATTTTAAAAAACGCCCCCAAAATTCCCGGGGTTTCCCCCCGGTCCCCAAGGGTTTTTGTAAAGGGAGATTTGGGGAAACACAAAATAATCCCTTTTTTGTAAAATTTTTTTCCCCCCTGGCCGGGGGAAATTAGGGGGTTTTTCTTTTTAAAAACCCCTTCCCGCTGGGCCCCGGGTTTTTGGGTTAAACTTGTTTGTCTCAAGGGAAAAAGGTTGGGGTTTTTCCGGTCTAAATTTTTTTTTGATTCTTTTTTCCTCCGGGCATTTAAAGGGAAATTTATTTTCCGGGGGCTTTTTTCCCCTTTTGGGGAAAAAGTAGTCTTCCAAACAACCATAAGAAATTTTTTTGGGGCAACTTGAACCCTTTTAAAAAAAACCCCAAAATTGCCTTTACCCCAAAGTGAACCCATATAAAAAATTTGTATCCGGGCAAAATAAAACCTTGTAAAAAGGGACCCCAAAAGAAACCCTTGTATCAAAGTGACACTTTATAGTAACCTTGTATCAAAGGGGAAAAAATTGGGAAGAAAATTTTTTTCCCAAAAACCCCGTCCTTTGGTGCAGGGGGGCCAAGGGGGAAATTTAAGAGCCCTTTAAAAGGCCCTTTTTTGCCCCTTGGAAAAAAGGGCACAAAAGCCCGTTAAAAGGGTGCCCTTAAATAACCCTTGTTAAAAGGGTTGTGGAAAAAACCAATAAAAATCCAATTTCGGGCTTTTTTTTAAAAATGAGGGAATTACAAATAATAGCAAAAATTTTTTTTTTTAAGGGGCCCAAAAATTGGGGAATTTTGTGTAAAAATTGGAATTGTTTTTTTGAAAAAAAGGGGAAAAATACCCAATAAAGAATTGGAAAACTGAATTCAAAAGGGTTTTTGACTAAACCTTCCCATTTCCTTTTTATTGGGGTCATAAAATTTTTAAAATGGATTTAAATATGGCCTTAAAAAAATTTTTTTTTTTTTTTGAACTTTCCCCGGGGAATGGGGGCCCTGGTTAATATTTTATTTTTGGTTGATAAAAGAAAATAGGAAAATATAAATATAAATAATGAATATTTATAAGTAGTCTAAAAATTTGGAATATCCCATGTATATATCCCCCGAAATTATGTTTTAAAGGGGAAAAATTTATTATTTTCAAATATTAATATATATTTTAAGTATATATATATATAATATTTTAATATTATATAAAATAATATTATATATATATATTATTTATTTATTAATAAAAATATATTATTATTATATATATTATAGATTTAAATATTTTTAAGGTTAAAATAATTTGGGGTTTAAATTTAATAATATAATTTTTATATTTTAATATTAATTTTATATATATAGATTAGTATATTTTAATATTTTTTAAAATAGTTATATATTATTATATTATTTTTATATATACCATATATTTTATAAGATATATTATTTTTAATTATATAATTATAATATATATTTTAATATAATTTTTATTTATATAAATATATATATATAGATATTAAAGATTATTTTTATATAATTTAAAATTTTGGGTTTTTTTTATTTATTATTTAGAGTAATTATATATTATATATATAAAATTTTTTTAAAATAGTTAAAATATTATATATAATATATATAATATTATATTTTTTATATATATAATAAATTTTTGATAAATATAATATTTATATAATTTTATATAGTATAAATATTATTAAATTTTGGATATATATTTTTAAAATACTAGTGTTAAAATAATATTTATATAATATATATATTTTATTTTTATAAAATTTTATATATAATATTTTATAGTTAGATATATATTATGAGTATATTTTATAAAGTTTAAAAAAAAAAAAGGGAAAAAGTTTATTATTTTTATTTTATTTTAAATATTTTTTTTTTTAATTATATTGTTTAATTATTAAAATATTTAAAATATAATTATTATTATATATAATATTATTTAAAATTTTAATTATTTTAAATTAAAATATTATTTATATATTTATTATATATTATTATAATAATATATATATATATTTTAATATATTAATTATTATTTTACCCAAATATTTTAATATATTTTTTATATTATATAAAATTTTTTATAGTTATAAAATTAATTTTTAATATATTTTAATTTATATTTATTTTTATATTTTATTTTATATATTATATATATATATTTATTAAAATTTAAAATTATATTTTTTGGTTATATATATTTTAGATTATTTTATATTTTATTATATTAATATTAAATTTTATATTATATAATTATATATAATATTTTTTTAAAATTTTTATATTTATATTTTAATATATTATAAGATATATTTTTATAAAATTTTATATTTTTTATTTTTAAAATTATTTTAAAATAAAAATATTTTTAAATATATAAAATAAAAATATATTTTAAAAATTTTAATATATATATTATATATTATTTTTATATTTTATTTTAAATTATATATATATATATATTATATGGGGTTTTTAAAAATTATAATATTATATATATTAAATATATTATCTATTTTATAATATATATATATTTTTTAATTTTATACCCATAGCCGGGTTTTTACCCAGTATATATGATATATGTAATTTTTCGAAAATTTTTTGGTTCTAAAATATTATCAAAAAAAAAACAAAAAAAAAACATGCTAAAGAAATCCCCTTTACAAGCCTGAAAAATTTTGCTGACATTAAAATATTCATTTAAACTCTTCCCTTTTAAAAAACTTTGGAGTCAACTTTTTCGGAAAGGGGGAATCAATAAAGCGCAATTTTTTCCCTTTCCCCTTGATGTTTTTCTTTTTTCTGATAAATGAATTACCCCTATGCATAAATTAGCGTTAAAAAAAGGGAAAAAAATTTCTTTCCAAGGGGGGAATTTTCCCGTGATTAGGTTTTTTTATTTAGTTTTAAAAGCTAAATTTATAAATGGTGCAAATTTATTTTTAGAAAAAAGAAAATATAGAAATAAAAAAATACCCTCATCCAAACGGGAAAAATTAAAACCCTTTGATGATTCTAATTTATTTAGTTAAAAGTTAATTTATGCATTGGGGGTTTAAATTTATTTTTTCAGAAAACAAAATATATCAAAGGAAAGCTAAAAAAAATTGCCAAAATTTCATGGGTCCCTTCATGAAAAAAAAGTTGATCGCAAATTTTTTAAAAAGGGGAAAAAGTAAATGGGGAAAATTAATTTCTGATATTTCTTTTAGTCTCGTAATGGCCAAATTTTTTTAGCGTTTTTTTACTGTTTTTTAAATTTTAAAAATATTAAAAGAACAAACATTTACAAGATTTTTAAAATATTAAACATATATACTGAAAAACCCGCTCTATAAAGGGGTAGGGCCATAGACCCAAAAGGGGGGGCACCAAAAAAAGTTAATCCCCCCCAACGGGAATTCGAAAATTTAAAATTTTTTAGTAAGGATTTAACTTTTAAAATTTTTTTTGGGGAAAACATTATCGGACTAATTTAAATTACTTTTAAAATTTAACTTCCGTTAACCCCAAGTCCTAACCCAAAAAATTTTATAAAAAAAGGGAGGGAAAAAAACAACGAGGAGGAGGCCCAGAAGGGGTTCTTCATTGTGTCCCCCCAGGGGCCCAAAAGGGGAAACAGGGAGGACCATAGGTCACTCCCCCGGACAAGGCCCAGAAATTGGTTAAGGCCCCGGTTGGAAAAACCCCAAATCCAAGGGCGAATTGGGTGAAAGGATGTGCCTTTTTTTGGGGGAGCCCAAATGTTGGTGATTGTTCCCTAAAAGTTCAACACGCCATCCCCCCCCAGTGTTGCAGTGGAGGTTTTTTTTTCTCTATGGGCAAGGACATCTTGAAAGGGGCCCAAAAAAGATCATCCCTCTTTGATTAAAAAAAGAAAGAAAAAAAAAAAAAAAAAGGGGAAAAAAAAAAAAAAAAACTTTAAGCCCGTTTTTTTGGAAAATTTTTGGAACAACACCCCTAACCCCTCCCCCCCAAATTTTAATTAAATTTTTTTGGGGGATATTTTGACATTCGGGGTTTTGGATTGATAAAAAACATTGGGGAATCATTTCTTTCCCCCCCCTTTGGGCTTAAAATTTAACTTCATATAAACCAAGGCCCAAGGGGCCCCCCCATATTTTAAAATTCCCCTTGGGAAATTTTAAAAATGGGGGAGACCCGTCTTTAAATTAAAAATAAAAATAGGAATTTCTTAATTGCGGGCCTTTACAATTTTTTAAAAATTTAAAATTTGTGTGACATTTTCTAAAATTAGCTGATAAAGGGGGTGCTTTGGGTTAAATTCGCCATGATTTTTGGTTTTTAAACTCCCAAATAAAAAATTAAAAAGCAAAATTTCGTTTCTATATAATTTTTGTTTATAATTAAATTTAAATTTTAAGTTTCGGGGGAAAACGTGGGTTTCTGGCCTAACAAGGGCCCCTAAAAAGGCCTATGGACACCCACCCTTAAATTATTTCAAAAAAATTAGCCCACGTAAACCTTTTTTATCCCAAAACTCCCACCGGGCAAAGTGGTAGTTTTTGAAAAAGGGTGATCATTCCTGACCGCGAAAATTCCCCGCCTCCAAACCTCATAAACCCGCAATTGGGGGTAAGGGTCATAATTTTAAACCCCACTTAAAGACCCCATTTTTTCCCCCCCTTGGGAACAAACAAATATTCCCAATTTGGGGCCCCCCGCTGTTTAAAAATTTTATGCTATACGCACATATTTAATGTGAGTTCTTACCAATCAATCAAACCCACATCTATCTCATCCCGAACAAATACCCCAGCCAATCAACTAACTAGGATACTTATCGGTGGATAGTGGGTTGAAATCGTTTAGGCTTGTATTAATACTGCATGACGTGTGATCCGAATGTGGTCGCCACGTTGATCAGACCGCCCGTTGAAGTACAGCGGCGGAGAGATGGAGGCGGAGTGCCTTTGTTATCGCGTCAGGTTTTCATAACCCTGTTATTTTGGACACGGCGGATTTTTATCTGTGTCGCCTAAGACAAGCCCTATTTTTTAACGCTAATGTACAAATTAACGTATGTACAAATCTCTTCTGGTAATCAGAGAAGAGATATTAACTCGATAGAGGTGTGGAGTGAACTTGTACTTGTACTTATAGACAAGCACATATATTAGATGTTACTCCTGGAGGGTTTTAGAGTGTACTTGTACTAGTACTTATAGACAAGCACGTATATTTAATAAGATGTTACTCGATAGAGGTGTGAAGTGTACTGATTCTCCGAGAGTGGGTGGCAGTGGCGTAGCTACGGGTGGGCCTGGGTGGGCACGTGCCCACCCACGAGAAGCCGGTGCCCGCCCAGGTGCCACTAAACTGGCCACGGCTGCCATGTTGGTTTGTGGGAGCCGTGTTCCACTAGGGTGGGGACTGAGGGAGCATGCATGGGTATTATAAATAATTTCTACTGATGGACTTACCCTCGACCTCAAACACAATAAATATTTTTCCTCTGCTTGAAAGAAAGAACATGCCTCTGAGTGAGTTAATTTCATATATTTTCTATTGATCACTTTTGATATCAACGAACATAACTAAATTACAACCAGTTACCCTTAAAAATTTTTTCTATAATCCCTTGTGTTGGTACTTAATTGGTACGTGTCTCCCTCTTGACTCCCACAGTTCTTCTCATTATTGGAAAAACTGTATGTATTTCATCAGTGGATCTTATGTCCTGCAAAATGGTTGGATTTTCCCAAAGGAAATGTATTCCAATGAGCAACTAGAGAGCTAAAACGACTTTCAGATACCAGATGGGCTTGCAGGTATGATACTTGCAAAGTAATGAAAGAAAAGACCTGAATCCCGTGTTTCTGCGTGTTCTAGAAGGTTTATCAAATGACTGCAATGCTGAAAAGAGCTATTGATGCAAGAGGACTTTTAGGTCAAATGGGATGCTTGGGTTTTGCTATGAAGCTAGCCATTATGACACATATTCTTGGTAGAATAAATCAGTTATCAAATTGCTACAATCAGCCAATCTTTGACATGGTAAAAGCTGTAGAATTAATTGAAACTGTAAAAAGCCCACCTTGAAGAAATTGCGGTCGACCAAGCCTCTTTTGATGCTTTGTGGGATGAAGTTGAGGGGAAACTCAGCAGCTCATGGTTTTGATACTTCAGAGTGTAGAAATGTGTAGATCACCAAGGAAACGGAAACTGTCTACAAAATTGCAGGATTTTGTTGTTACTGATTCTATTGGAAAACAGTCAGGGAGCGCACACTCTGATTTCAGTGTTAAGGATTCAACACGAATTAACTTCTTCTATCCTATTCTAAATCATATGTTAACAGAAATGACAAGGCACTTCAATAATGAAGCATGTGAACTTATGAAAGCATTACAGGCACTGAATTCACAAAGTAAGAAGTTCTTATCTTTTGAGAAAATGTCTGGACTTATTCATGCATTTCGTGCTAATGAGGCAGATCTTAACCATGAGCTGCACTCTGCAAAACGCATGATAGAATGACGCTATAAGGATGTAAGTGACAATGAAAAGCCCAAATCACTGTTAGATTTAGTGAGAATTCTTGGTCCATATGAAGAGGCATTTCCTGAGTTCTACAGACTGGCTAAAATTTATGTAGTATTACCTGTGTCATCAGCTTCAGCAGAGAGAAGCTTCTCTGCTCTGAAATAAATCAAAACTACACTGAGAAATACTATGGGCAATGAGAGATTAGGTAATCTTGCTGTGTTGTCAATTGAAAGCAGGCGAGTTAAAAGCCTTGATTTAGAAGAATTTGTTGATAAGTTTGCTGAGAACCACAAGAACAGAAGAATTCTGCTTAAGTGAGGTATTTTCACTTTCTCAGTGGAAATTTTTATTTTATTTGCCTGCTGCTTTAAAACTTCTGCATTTTTTTTTTTAATTTTCAGTATCAATTATGTTATTTCTATTTTGTATAAGTGGTAATATATGTATTTCTTTTTTGTCATGACTGCTTTATTTCGTTCTCCATCAGCAACTGGATGATACCCTACAGTACTCAAACACACACTCCTAGAATAAATCTAATAACCTTCCATAGTCCATACGATATCAGAATAAACTCTTGATATTGGTCAGAATGCAAAATATGCAAGGGGAGGGGGGGTCTTGGCACTGTAAGTGAAAGTAAGTCCCCAGTCCCCACCAAACTCCTCAGCTGTATGGACTTGTTCAGCTCATCTAGTGCCCCCCCCATAGTCACTGTGCCCTCCCAGGTGCCCACCCCAATCCATAAATACCTAGCTACGCCACTGGTGGGTGGTGGGCCACCGCTACCAATATCTAGCCACGTGTATACATTTCAGTGGCGAGAATCTAATGGGCAGCAGCCAATGACCGCGCTTCTAACCAAGGTGCTAATTATAAGGTGCAAATGCTTAATATTACTGGGAATGTTAATTTAAATTATCCCCAGTACTTATCATTTACTTAAATTACCTTAATTATACCCATTACCATTTAAATTATATATATACATCCCTATACGCACCCTCCTATGACGAGCGAAAAATACCTCACTCACAAGGGGGGGGGGGGAAACAAAACCACCACTCTACCAATTATGAGAGGGTGGTTGATGGATATTTCCACATACGATAACCTAACTGAAATGACGGCTTTGAAGATGAAAAGCCTATTTTTGGGGTCCCCTTTTGAGCTAGTGCACTAAAATATTAGGATGGAAAGATCGCCACCCAAAAGGGGGCCCCCCAAA
>JACEEZ010002734.1:0-12500 GCA_016584305.1 Chionoecetes opilio
TCCCCCATTGAACTATCCAGCTCCTCTTTAAAGCTCCCTAATGACTCCGCACTAACTACCTGTCTAATTAATGGACAGGTAGAACAACCCTGGGAACAACATTCCCAGGAACAACTACCTGGGAATTAATTATTATAATGCCAGCGATGTTTCGTCTGGTTCTTGTGGCGCACGGGTTTTTGGAGGCGGACGGCCTCGGCAACGTGCCCGGCGCCACCTTCACGGGAGCTCCAATCGGCGACGCCCTCAGCGCAGACCCCGGGCACGGGGGCTGCGCTGAGGGTGTCCCGGGTCGGGGCTCCCGTGAAGGTGGCGCCGGTGTTGTCCCCGAGGCCGTCCGGTGCCGGAAGCCCATGTGTCGCGGGAAACAGAAGAAACATCGCATAGTGCCATATGACCTCTGATGTCTGGCATATTCACTATTATATTCTATTCTATTCTCTCTCGTCTCTCTCTCTCTCTCTCTCTCTCTCTCTCTCTATTCCTCCCTCATTTATTCACTCTTTCCCTTCCCTTTATTACCTATATATTTCCCTCCCTCGCTTTCTCCCTCTACCTCAATGTGTCCCATATATTCATTCTTTCCCTCCATCCTTCCCTTTTCTCTTTCAGTCCCTCGTTTCCTATCTCTCTCTCTCTCCTCCTCTCTCTCTCTCTCTCTCTCTCTCTCTCTCTCTCTCTCTCTCTCTCTCTCTCTCTGCCCCTTTCCTCCTGTCACTACTAACATACGTCAAGATTTCCTCACCTTGCAAATTTTCCTCCTCTCCTCCTTTTCCAAAAATACCCTGATTTTGCTCCTCTCTCTCTCTCTCTCTCTCTCTCTCTCTCTCTCCCCTCTCTCTCTCTCTCTCTCTCTCTCTCTCTCTTGGATGTGAAACTTTATACAAACCAAATTTAGGTCTTCTTCATTTGCCTGTTCCGCTTCTAGTATTTCTTCTCTCCCTCGCTGAGTCCCTCATATTTTTTCTTTAATCTTTCCCCCCTTCTATCCTTCCTTGTATCCTCCATGCTCCTGTTTCTCTCCTATAATTTCCTCATCCTTTTTATAATATTCATTCTCTCTCACTCTGTCTCCTTATTCTCTCCTCTTTTCTGTTTTCCATCTCTTTCCTCTTTCTCACTTTCCTTCCCTCCTTCCCTATTCCCTCTCTCCTTATCCTACTGTCTCCCTCTTCCTCTTCCTTTCCTTCCTTCCCTCTACCCTCTCTCTTTATCCTACTATCTCTTCTCCCCCTCTCTCTCTCCTCTCTCTCTCTCTCTTTTCTTTTCCCCTCTCTCTCTCTCTCTCTCTCTCTCTCTCTCTCTCTCTCTCTCTCTTCTCTCTCTCTCCCCCTTACCTCCTTTCCTTACAGCTACAATTCAGTTAAAATAAGAAAGTTTGAACACATAATTTTCACGAAGCTTTCATTAAACTCTCGTGGCCAGCTGGTGTGTGTGTTGTGTGGGTGTGTGTTGTGTGTCTTTTTTTTGTTGTGTGTGTGTGTGTGTTTTGTGTGTGTTCCTCTTTCCCTCTCTTCCTCCCTTCGTAATCTACGGTATTGATATTTTTCCTTACCCTACTCTTCCTTATCATCTCCTCTCTCTCTCTTCTCTCTCTCTCTCTCTCTCTCCCCTTCTCTCTCTCTTTTCTCTCTCTCTCTCTCTCTCTCTCTCTCTCTCCGCCTAATCACTTTGTTTATCCATTAACTTCTTTCATTTTCAATCTGCTAATACAATCTCACATTTTATCTTGTCACGATTACTATTATTATGCATATTACTATCACTACTATTATCATTATCATCAATATTATTCTCAGTATCATAACCTTTTTTTCCTCTGCATTTTTCCTTTTTATAATCTTAACATTTTAATTTTTTTTAATTAACTACAAATATTTTCTTTATTCACTAATCTTGTCATATTTTTATTCTATTTTCTTTCTTTATGTTTCTACTTTATACTTCTACTTTATTTATTATTTCTACTTTTATATTCTACTTTATACTTCTATTTATACTTTCTTTGTGCTTCTATCTTCTTTCCTTTAGTATCTTTTCTTTCTTTCTACTTTCACTCATTCACTTGTTTGAATTTTATCATTTTTCGTCTTCACTAATTTGTAATATTTTCATTGACATCTGTTCCATATATTTAGGAATTTAGATTTATTTACTTTATTATCTACTTATAATTATTTTTTTATTAGCTTTAGTACTTAAGTTCATTTCCTTATGTATGTATATTTTGTTTTTTTCCTGTAGGTATGCCTTCGGATGAAAATTAAATTATTATTATTATCATTGTTATTATTTTAGAATTTAGATCCTTTAATACATCGACATATCACTTCTTTCACGCCATTCTTACATTCTCACTGACTTCAAAAACATTTATCGTCATGTTTCCTTTTCCAACTTTTCCTCCTATCTTTTTCCCTTGCGTAGTTTTCAATAACTCGCATCTTTTTCTCACAAAGTTACAACTACAAATAAAAAAAATTCTTTAACTTACCACTATTCTCACACTTTTTAATCCTCATATCTCTTTCATTATCTTATTGTTATCATCATTGCTATCTATTCCATTATTGTTATCATCATTGCTATCTATTCCATTATTGTTATCATCATTCCTATCTATTCCATTATTTTTTCTATTCATTATTCCATTAAATCTATTTTAATTATCATTTATCTAATTTGATTAATCTTTTATTTATCTATTTATCTACCTCTCTGTTATCTTCTCTATCTATTATCTACTATCTACCATGCTATCTACCTGTATCATGCATCTTTAAAACCATTATCTATCATTCATCCTTAATATTACATCTTCCTTCCTTATCATTTATATGTTTTAATTCATATTATATTTACCTCTCTATTTATTTATCTATCTATCTACCTCTCTATTATTCTTATTCTTATCTATCATGCATCTTTAAAATCATTATCTATCATTCATCCATAAAATTACATCTTCCTTCCTTATCATATATGTTTTGATCTATTTTATATTTACCTCTCTATTTATTTATCTATCTATCTCTGTTATCTTATCTATCATACATCTTTAAAATCATTATGCATCCTTAAAATGACATCTTCCTTCCATAGCATTGTTCTATTTTGATTCATATTATATTCACCTCTCAATTAATCTATTTATCTATCGCTCTGTTATATTATCTATCATTCATCCTTTCACTCACGCCCTTGAATCTTCCGGGTTCAGGTCATGTCAGAGTAGGTCACGGGGTCAAGGGGTCACGGTTTTCAGAGTTCAAAATTTAATGTCCTTGGGTTGGGCCGTGGGCGGGGAGCGAGGTCATATCTGTCTCTTATTGAGCTCTCAAGTTGACCAATCATGAGAGAAGAGAGAGAGAGAGAGAGAGAGAGAGAGAGAGAGAGAGAGAGAGAGAGAGAGAGAGAGAGAGAGAGAGAGAGAGAGAGAGAGAGAGAGAGAGAGAGAGAGAGAGAGAGAGAGAGAGAGAGAAGATATTGGTTTTTTATTGCCAGAAATATATTTGTTTGTCTTTCTTTCTTTTTTTTATCAATTACGAGAGAGAGAGAAAGAGAGAGAAAGAGAAAGAGAAAGAGAAAGAGAGAGAGAGAGAGAGAGAGAGAGAGAGAGAGAGAGAGAGAGAGAGAGAGAGAGAGAGAGAGAAGTGGTGTGTGTGTATTCAAATCTCTTTCCACAAAATAGTCTTCCTTGCACTTGATTATCTTAGTACCATTGTTGTATTTCTTTCAACCTCTTCCTTCCCTTCCTCCACTCCTCTCTCTCCCCTTCCTTCCTTCTTATTCTCATTTATTCCTTTATTCTTCCTATCTTCCTATCTACTCCTTCCACACTTACTCTTTCCTTCCTTTCATCGATACTTTTCATTTCCCTCTTCTTTACCTTCATCCCCCCCTCATTATTATCATTATTATTATTATTACTTACCCCCCTCATTTCCCTCTTGCCTTCCCCTTCCTCTTCTCCTTTACTCCCCCTTTATTATATTATTATTATTATTATTACTATTATTTAACCCCCTTTGACATACCAACACCAAATAATCCTTAAAAACCTTATCAGCACACCATGTTACTTGCATTGGAGGATAGAAAAGCGAGAAGGCACCTCCCCATCCACCACTTCTTCCCTCATTTTAACATTCTGAACATTTACTGTCTTAGCCTATCTACCCTTTAAGCCATCTGTGTGATTGATAACTGTTAAATAAAAGAAAATACAAAAACTGTTACAAGTTAGTAAGAAAGGAAAAGGAAAATACTATGTTAGAAAAAAACAAAAATCGCAATTAATGGAAAATTCATCACCTTTTCTAATATCAATTAAGAAAAGACAAAAAAGATTGCATGAATATATAGAATCAAATAATATTAAGAGGTATAACAAAAAAAACATTACGAAAAAAAGGAAAATACTATATGTAGGAAAAACACACTAGCAATTAATGGAAAATTCATCTCGTGCTCTAATATAAAATAATGAAATGACAAAAAAATGAGTGAATTAATCTATAAAGAAAAGAAAATAGGATACAAACCAAAACCGAAAACAAAAATGGATAAATAAACGAGATATTGTAAACTAGAAACGACACGGACAAAAAAAATGCGTGCTTGAATAGATATATATAAAAGAAAATAAATTCAGATAGAACCCAAAACCCAAAACAAAAATGGATAAATAAACGATGTATCATAAACTAGAGAAAAGACGGAAAGAAAAATGAAATTAAGAGACAGAAAACCAAAACCAAGATAAATCAACGCGATGTCGTAACCTGGAGACACGGCCAGGAAATAGAAGAAGAGGAGCGCGAGGAGCCAATCACAATCAAGATCCAGCGACGCGGAGGAGACTGCGAAACTCTCTCTCTCTCTCTCTCTCTCTCTCTCTCTCTCTCTCTCTCTCTCTCTCTCTCTCTTCTCTCTCTCTCATATATTTAACTTTATCGTTTGTTATTCTCCCTCTCACAATCCTTCTCTCTCTCTCTCTCTCTCTCTCTCTCTCTCTCCTCTCTCTCTCTCTCTCTCTCTTCTCTCTCTCTTCTCTCTCTCTCTCTCTTATATATTATTATATTATATAAATATAATTAACTTTATCGTTTTCATTCTCCCTTCTCACAATCTTCCTCTTCCTCATCTCTCTCTCTACTTCCACTCTCTTCTCCTTCTCTCTCTCTCTTATATTCTTTAATATAATATATATACATATATATATATTCAACTTATCGTTGCTATCCTCCCTTCACTAAATCTTCCTCTCCTCTCCTCTCTCATACTCTCTCCTCTCTCTCCTCTCCTCCTCTCTCTCTCCTTCCTCTCTCTCTCTCCTTTATCCCTCATTAACTTTCTCCCTTTTCCTCTTCCTTTTCTACACTTTCCCACTAACCATCTACTCACTTCCTTCCCTTCCTTTTCTCCTCCCTTTGCTAACTCTTCTTCCTTTCCAACACTCCTTCCCTCCCTTCGCTAAATTTTCTTCTTCCTCTTCCTTTCCTATACACTCTCTCTCTCACTCTCCTTCCTTCCTCCCTCACTCAACCTCTTCCCATCATGACTTCTTTCCCTTCCTCCCTTCCTACAACCCCTAAGACCCCCACCTCAACCAACGATCTCCCGCCCTTCATCCACCCTCCACGTCTTTTACAGCTCCACAGCCAAGAACTCGTCAGGCCCACAGACCACCCACCTCCTCACCCGACCTCCCGCCCTTCATCCACCCTCCGCGTCTCTTACAGCTCCACCGCCAAGAACTCGTCGAGACAAGCCAGGCCTCCCATGTATCAGATCCCCAAGACACTCCTCATCCTCGCCTTCCCCTCCTCAGCTTCGTCAGGTCCGCCCGAGATCCCTAAGGCTCCTTAAATCCCTTTGCATCCCTGAAATCCTGCCAGGCCTCCTAAGTTCCCTTCGAGGCGCCCCAGAGTTCATTCCGTGTTACTCTACGTTATTCCGGGCGGCGTGGATGAGAAAGGAGGAGGGGAGGGGGGGGAGGTAGGGGTGGGAGGGGAGAGTGGAGGGGTGTAGGGAGTGATAAGGAGGGATAGTGGGGAAGGGGAAGGGTGAGAAGGGACGAGGGATGAAGGAGGGAAGTATATAGATGGGAGGGAGGGAAGGATGTGGGAGGAGAAGGGGATATAGGAAGAGGAGGAAGGAAAGGGAAAGATAGGAAGGTAGAGAAGGGAGTAAGAAAGGAAGAGATAGGGAAGGGAAGGGAGAGGAGAAAGGATAGGATGATGGTTTGAAGATAGGGAGCGAGGGAGGGGAATGAGAGATAGGAAGGGAGAAAGGGAGATGAAGATTGAGGAGGAAGGAAAGAAGATAGGAAGGGAGGAAGGGAAGAAGGAAAGAAGAAAGAGATAGGAAGATGGAAGATAAAGAGGAAGAGAGTGGTGATAAGGAAGGTGATAGGAGACAAGCTACATTTACTGCCTTAACTTATCTACCTTTTAAGCCATCTGTGTCATTAATAACTTAAAAAACTACTACTACTAATCTACTACTAATCTATCCCAACTAATCTACAAACAGTAATCTACTACTACTAATCTATTAACACTAATCTACTACTACTAATCTACTACTAATTCTATCCCCTATTAATCTACTAACACTAATCAACCTTACACTGTACTACCTCAAGTAACTCAACAACCTCCTCTTACAAAAGCATCACACGAGAGGTCTTCTTAAACATTTCAAAGTGTCTCGAAATTTTAAGTAAATATAAAAAATCCTCACCTATCCTTCCTCCTTTCCCTTCCCTATCCTTCCTATCTTTTCCTTTATCTCCCTATCTTTCCCTCTCCTTCCACCTCTCCCTTTCCTTCCCTTCCTATATTTTCCTTTACCTCCCTCCCTCCCACCCTCCCTCCTCCCTCCCACCCTCCCTCCCTCCCTTCCATCCAACCCTCGTTCCTTCTTTTTCCAACATGTACTGAAGTAGCTCCATCAAAGATTCTCCTGCACACGCAAGACTAAAATCCCCCCAACCAAGTACCCTTCAAGACACTTTCGACCTAATATACAAGTGTCCTCAGGTGTCCCAAGAGTTCACACGTGTACAGTACCTGAATAACACTGACACTTATACACACATTCCACCCAGCCACCACATCTTCCACATCCCTTTCGGTACCTTAACGTTACCACAGGGACAAAACAAGGTACGTCGAGGCTATTCCAGTTTCCTAAGAGGTCATTCCAGTAGCATTCCAAACTCCCCGGGTCACTGGAATAGCCTCCCAGTGACCCCCTTTGTGAGGTCATGTAACGTCCTGATAAGACCACCGTCCCTTATAAGTGCTATCAGGGAAGGTGAGGGAGATGTGAGAGAGGTGTGCAAGGGGTTAGGGTGTGTGTGTAGGTGTGTGTGTGCGTGTGTGTGCGTGTGTGTGTGTGTGTGTATGCGCGCGTGCGTGCGTGCGTGCGTGCGTGCGTGGCGTGCGTGCGTGGCGTGGGTGGGTGGGTGGGTGGGTGGGTGGTGGTGGTGTGGTGTGTAGATGTGTGTGTGTAGATGTGTGTGTGTTGGGGGAAGAGAGGCAGGTAAGCAGGTAAGAGGAGATAAGGTGAAGGAGATGAAGGATTAGTGTGTAAGAGTGAAGGAAAAGTGAAGGAAAGGGAGGCTGAGGAGGGAAGATAAGGGCAGGAAAAAGGGAATAGGGACGAAGGATGAAAGGAAAATAAAAATAGGATAAGAAAAAGGAATATAGAATAAAGGGAGGTGGAAAAAAGGACAGCATAACTAAGAAACAGAGAGAGAGAGAGAGAGAGAGAGAGGAGAGAGAGAGATGAGAGAGAGAGAGGAGAGAGAGAGAGGAGAGAGAGAGAGAGAGAGAGAGTAGAGGACGAGGGAGAGAGAGGGAGAGAGAGAGAGAGAGAAGACAATGATATCAGGTCACCATTCCCCTTCCCTTCCTCCCCCCTCACCCTCACAAACCCCTCACACACTATCCACAATGCACCACGCCATAATGTATGAGGACGGCGGGGATTTCAAACACCTCATAATTATTCCACAGGAGGGTCAGGGTGGTGGTATCCGGGTGAGAGAGAGAGAGAGAGAGAGAGAGAGAGAGAGAGAGAGAGAGAGAGAGAGAGAGAGAGAGAGAGAGAGAGAGAGAGAGAGGTGGTTTTGTGCTGGTGATTCTTACAGGGCGTCGACATATACTGGTTACTCTCTCTCTCTCTCTCTCTCTCTCTCTCTCTCTCTCTCTCTTCTCTCTCCTATCATCTCTCTCTCTCTCTCTTTAAAGGTATGTATGTATGTATTTCCTGAGGTGTATTTTAGATTGTGCTGTTTTGGCAATAGTGATGAAATGATGATGATGATAGTAATAATAATAACAATACTAAGGATGATAACACTACTACTACTACCACTTCCACTACTACTACTACTACTACTACTACTACTACTACTACTACTACTACTACTACTACTACTACCACTACTACTACTACTACTACTACTACTACTAAAAATAATAATAATAATAATAATAATAATAATAATAATAATAATAATAATAATAATAATAATAACAACAACAATGTGAATAAGAATAAGAAGAAAAACATATATAAGTAGCCGTGTGTGCGTGTGCGTGTGCGTGCGTGTGCGTGGCGTGTGCGTGTGTGTGTTTGTGTGTGTTTGTGTGAGCCTGACAGTCTCTTATGCCACGCGGGTCAGCGGTCACCTTGCATAAAGATCAAAAGGGCAATATATTCACCACAAATAAAAACACTCCGAATAACGAGTAATACTTATTCCCGGGACACAAGGCCACAAACCCGGAGTTGAAACCATAACACAACATGAATCAAAACCCGGATCAGCGAGTTTCATGGTACAAAAAAATGAATAAAGTAGATCAAAAGCATTTACGCATGACCGATAAAATTACAAACTTTTGGCCTAGAAAGGTTAATTTTTATTTTTTACATCACAAAGGACTGGCTGGAAACTGGAAACAACAAAAATGATGCTTAGTTGCCAGTCCCTATAAATAAGACAGTAAGAGAATATAGAAAGAGGATGGCCAATTTAGTACGGGAGGTGTCTTGTCACTCCTCTCGTGAAGAAATAAGAAATGTGTGTACTAATAGGATACGAGAAGCACAGAAAGAAAATGAATGAAGAAATTACAATACAATACTACATTACAATAAAACAAAAAAAATACAGAAGAAAAATACAGGTATATTGCAAAGCTTTCCATGATTTAGGGTCGTATTTTCTCGTCAATCGCTCACCTACTTATAAAACTGGTGATCGGTACTCTAAGCGTCGAGCATCATCAGTTTAATTAACCACGAAGGATGTGAGAGGAGAAAAACGCCACACCAGGTAAGATCGGCGTCAGAATGTTACCTGGCAAGATTTTTTTTTTTCAACATCTCAAAGGATTGGCCAAGGAGAAAAAGAAGAAAAAAAAGACGGTACAAAAAGCCCGCAAGCTACAGGTCCCTATAAAGAAAAGGGTAATATATTCCAGAAAGGGGGTTGGCCCAATATAGTTCGGGAGGTGTCTCGTCACTCCTCTTTGAAAAAAAAATTAACTCTTAGGAAGATGGAAAAATGAAAACAGGACGAGATTTCCAGAGTTTACTAATGAAAGGATGAAAGAGTGGAGATACTGGTTAACTCTTGCATTAGGAAGACGGACAGAATACGTGAAAGGTGTGTGTATATAGGCAGGTGGGTGAAGAAGTATTTATTATGAAGAAGTATGTATGTATATGTGTTATGTTATGTAGCATGGTAAGTATTATTGTGAAGAAGTATGTATCTATATGTGTTATGTTATGTAGTATGGTAAGTATTATTATGAAGAAGTATGTATGTATATGTGTTACGTTATGTAGTATGGTAAGTATTATTATGAAGGAATATAATAATTTCATCACTGCCTGTACTAATTTGTTTCCAGGAGGTGATATTATTGCCTTAGTTATTATGATGTTATTATGTGTTATGTTATGTAGTATGTTAAGATTTATTATGAAGGAGTATAATAATTTCATCACTGCCTGCACTAATTTGTTTCCAGGAGGTGGTATTATTGCTTTGCTTATTATGTACGTGTTGGAAATTAATGTTACAGGTGAGAAGGAACACGTGTCTGAGGGAGGTGAAGCACAGGTGATGTATTACCTGAAGGCTGTCTTGATTAATGAAGGACTCTATAATCTTTCACATTGGTGTGCATAATATTACAAAATTAAATCATAGAGAACAACATTCCTTCACAATAGTAGTATTAGTGGTGGTGGTGGAGGTAGTGGTAGAAGTAGTAGTGTTGGTGGTGGTAGTAGTGGTAGAAGTATTGATAGAAGTAGTAGTGGTGGTGGTGGAAGTAGTGGTAGACGGTAGTAGTAGTAGTAGTAGTAGTAGTAGTAGTAGTAGTAGTATAGTAATAGTAGTAGAGAAAGTAGTAGTAGTAGTAGTAGTAAAGTATTGGTAGTAGTAGTAGTAGTAGTAGTAGTAGTAGTAGTAGTAGTAGTAGTAGTAGGAAGTAGTAGTAGTATAGTAGTAGAGTAGTAGTAATTAGTAGTAGTAGTAGTAGTAGTAGTAGTAGTAGTAGAGAAAGTAGTAGTAGTAGTAGTAGTAGTAGTAGTAATTTAGTAGTAGTAGTAGTAGTAGTAGTAGTAGTAGTAGTAGTAGTAGTAGTAGTAGTAGTAGTAGTTAGTAGTTTAGTAGTAGTAGTAGTAGTAGTAGTAGTAGTAGTAGTAGTAGTAGTGGAATTAGCATTAGTAGTAGAGAAAGTAGTAGTAGTAGTAGTAGTAGTAATTAGTAGTAGTAGTAGTAGTAGTATAGTAGTAGTAGTAGTAGTTTAGTAGTAGTAGTAGTAGTAGTAGTAGTAGTAGTAGTGTAGTAGTAAGTAGTAGTAGTGGAATTAGCATAGTAGTAGCAGTGTAGTAGTAGTAGTAGTAGTAGTAGTAGTAGTAGTAGTAGTGAGTAGTGGAATAGCATAGTAGTACAGTGGTAGTAGTAGTAGCAGTGGTTAGTAGTAGTAGTAGTAGTAGTAGTAGTAGTAGTAGTAGTAGTAGTAGTAGTAGTAGTAGTAGTAGTATAGTAGTAGCAGTGGTAGTAGATAGTAAAGATGTGGTCGTAGTAGGACTGGTAGAGAAAGTAGTAGTGGACGTAGTAGTAGTATAAGTAGTAGTAAGAGTTGTAGAGAAAGTAGTAGTAGGAGTTGTAGAGAAAGTAGTAGTAGTAGTAGTAGTAGAGGTAGTAGTAGTAGTAGTAGTAGTGGTAATAACATCAATAAGTCTCCTACATACCTCATTATCATTACAACACACATTTTTTCAACATTTTGACATTTAACCAGATAACTTTTTAACACGTGACTGGAAAAAAAAAATAACACTCATAACTCTCATAACTGTCACTCAACTGCTTGTTTTTTGGGTGTGGGTGAAGATAAAGTTAATTCTCGCCAATGGAAAATGTTAGGGTTAAAATTATTTGTATCCGTCAAGTTATAACGCTCTTGTGCTAGCCGCTGAGCCTATGTTAATATGGGATCAGATGGACTTCGTTTTTTCCTCACGTATACTCACGCCAAGGATTCTGTTCCCACGGGTTAAATTTAATGTAAATATGTAAATTAGTTATCATTAACACCAATGCCGTAAAATTCTCATATGCCGAGAATATGGTTGTGCAGGAGAACGCTTAACAGTAGTAGTAGTAGTAATTTTTTTTTATAGTAGTAGTAGTAGTAGTAGTAGTAGTAGTAGTAGTAGTAGTAGTAGTAGTAGTAGTAGTAGCCTAGTAGTAATAATGGTAGGGATAATAATAGTCATCCTTATAATCCAATATAATTATTTTCAACAGTAGTTTGCATAAAAATTAACGGTTGAGCAACATATGAAAAATGGAAGGAAGGAAGGAAGGAAGGAAGGAAGGAAGGAAGGAAGGAAGGAAGGAAGGAAGGAAGGAAGGAAAGCGAGGAAGGAGGAAAGCAAGGAAAGCGGGGAAGGAAGGTGTATATATAATCTCAAGGAAGGACTGTAAGAAAGAAAGAAGGAAGGAAGGAAGGAAGGAAGGAAGGAAGGAAGGAAAGCGAGGAAGGAGGAAAGCAAGGAAAGCGGGGAAGGAAGGTGTATATATAATCTCAAGGAAGGACTGTAAGAAGGAAGGAAGGAAGGAAGGAAGGAAGGAAGGAAGGAAGGAAGGAAGAAGAAAAAAAGCAAGAAGGAAAGAAGGTAGGAAAGCGGGGAAAGAAGGAAGGAAAGAAGAAAGGAATGTGGGACAGGAAAGAAGGAAGGAAGGAAGGAAGGAAGGAAGGAAGGAAGGAAGAAGAAAAAAAGCAAGAAGGAAAGAAGGTAGGAAAGCGGGGAAAGAAGGAAGGAAAGAAGAAAGGAATGTGGGACAGGAAAGAAGGAGGAAGGAAGGAAGGAAGGAAGGAAGGAAGGAAAGCGGGTGAGGAGGGAGAGAAGCAAGGCAGGAAGGTGTAGGTATATATAATCTCAGGTGAGGTCCC
>JACEEZ010002734.1:17500-27500 GCA_016584305.1 Chionoecetes opilio
TGTTCCTTTTTTCCTTTATTTCATTAGGATCTAGTTTTTTCTATCATTCTTTAATCCAATTCCCTTCAACACCTCTTTCATCACTATACCTTTCCACCTAAATATTCTTTACTTAGTACATTCTTTCATTTATTTGTTCTTATAAAAAATAACCCCTGTATTTTCTGTTTCCTTCTTCCTATATTTCAATAGGGTCTTGTATTTTCTAACCTTCCTTTACTTAAATCCAATTATCTTCAACACCTCTTTCACCACTCCACCTCAATCCTAAATCCTACACTCCTTCCTCCGGTACCTTGTTTGACCACCACCTGCCCACCTAACCTGCCTACGTCAACATTCCTTCTCCCGAAACCACAACTATTTCCGCAAGGTCGTGTTCGTTAGTCCTCATCACACGGTTGTTCCTTACGCCCGGCTCACCCCCATTAAACCTCGACAAAGGCTTCTCACACACACACACACGCACGCACGCACGCACGCACGACACACACACACACACACACACACACACACACACACACACACACACACACACACACACACACACACACACACACACACACCGTCGATACACAGGCAAAGCGTCCGCAGCATAACTTTGTCCACGCTTCCACAACTTAGCGAGAGAGGAAGCCAATAGTTCTCTCCACCTCTCTCTCCACTCCTCCCTTCCACCCTAGTAGCATATCTCCCCTCCTCCTCCTACCCCTCACTCCCCTCCAGCCACTCCCCTCACCCTTGCCTCCCCTCTTTCCCTTCATAATGGCATCGATTCCTGATCAAGGTTTCTGTTCCTCCCTGATCCGCAAATTTACGCATCTGTGTCTTTAAGATTGTTCTGGGGTTAAAGTATATGTATTTTTTGGACTACAAAGCTGTTAGTTATGTATCATATGGTTATTGATTCGTATATGGTAAATCATATTCTTTTTATATGTAATGGTTATTTGCGGTCAATAAACTATCTATCTATCTATCTGTAACGCATGAGTGACATAGATTGTTGTATATGTGTGATATCTTGATGTTTATTATGATTCTTGTGTGACGTGTTAAGTATGAATTGAATAACATGAAGAGCATAATAATGAATAGAATAATGAATAGCATGAATTGATGGCATTGACCCGTGTAATTATGTCAAATGTTAATGTTTATATAATTGAGTTTTTTGTTTGAGTAAGTATAATTGAGTTTATAACAATTTATATAAATGTTAATGTTTATATCAATATTTTTTTATATAAAAAGTCAATGTGTTTGTTTAACTTGTGTGTTTTATCTGGTTCAAAGAAAAAATATATACTTGTAACTTGAATCTTAGGAAGTCACATGTCGTTTGTTTTCCGACATTTTTCTTCAGACATATATATTTTTACACACCTCTTTATATTGAGCTTAACAAACTTTGACCTACATCTTCCTTCACACGACACGGATTCCTACGCCTCTCAACACACTTTAACGACTTAGAACAACAACAACAACAAAAAATGTAAAGTCCTCTCGAGACAATTTTCCCTTTTCTTGTAGAGTTGTTGTAGTTGTCCTTCCTTTTTTTCCCTAGCTCTTGAACTTTTTTTCTTTCACTTTTCTTGTAGATCTTCCTTCCTTTTTATTTTCTTCACCCGTCCTCCTCTTTCTCTTCCATTTCCTCCATTTATCATCCTCCATCTATTCCTTTTATTTCATCCCTCCTCCTCTACCTTCTCCATCCATTCCTCCATCCATACTATACTCCTCTTCCTTTTCCTCCATCCATCAATCTATCAATCCATTCCTACTCCTCCTCTTCTCTATCTCTCATCTTCATCCCTTAAATCTTTCTTCATTCCTCCTCTTTCTCTTCTTTTTCTTCCATTTTCTCCATCCCTCCTCCTCAATTTATTCCTTTTCTACCTTACCTCCATCTCTCCTCCTCTTCCTTTTCTGTCCATCTCTCCTCCTCCTCTATCTTTTCCATCCATTAATCCATCCATGTATTATCCTCCTCTTCCTCCATCTATCCTCCTCTTCCCTCATCTATCCATCTACTCTCCTCCTCTTCCTCTATCTATATCCTCTACTATCCTCCTCTTCCTCTTCCCTCGTCCTTCAGCAGTCGTCTTCTACACAAAAAATCCCCAACACCCTGTTAAGACGTCCTTCAAGAGCCTGTCAACGCCTCCTCCTCAACACCTTCAGGAATCTGTGGTCTGGTGTTGATTAAGGACGACCTCTGCGACACACCACCACCACCATCATCACAATCATCATCACCATCATCACCACTACTACCATTATCATTACTACAACAATCACCAAAACCACCACAACCATAATCATCACCACCACCAATACCACCCCCACAATCATCACCAACACCACAACTACTACCACTTCCACCATCCTTTTGACCATCACCACCATCACCATCACCACCATCTCTACCACCATCGCCACCATCATCATCATTACCATCATCACTACTACCACTTCTACAATCCTCATCACAACCACATTCATCACCATCACCATCATCACTACACCATCACCATCACTTACATCATCACTATATATCATCTCCAAAACTACCCCTTTTAACATCACCAGCATCAATTACGCTTTTATCACCATCACCATCACCACTACAACCACAGTCTATAATTAATAATTCCAACTTATCACAATCCTCACCATCACAACTATCTCCACCACTACTACAACCATTGGAGACCATTTTATCCCTCTACCAACAACCACCAACATCCATAATAGAGAGAGAGAGAGAGAGAGAGAGAGAGAGAGAGAGAGAGAGAGAGAGAGAGAGAGAGAGAGAGAGAGTATTAGTCAATTCACCATAATCGTTTCGACCACCACCACCACCACCACCACCGCCACCATCAGTAAAAGACCAAGAAAACTCATTTACTCATCCCATTACGTGAATGCCAAGTAGATATGCGAGTTTCAAGAGGAGATGAAAGATGGAACCGCAGTGAAGGAGAAGGAAGAGGAGGAATACAAAGGAATACAAAGGAAACACAAACAGCAACAGACCGATAGGTCCTTACAAGACTGTTTGCTTTAACTACACTACACTAACTAGATAATAAGAGAGAAAGGATAGGAAGTAGAGGAGGAGGAGGAGAGAGGAGGAGGAGAGGAGGGAGGAGGGGAGGACGGGGGGAGGAGGGGGGGGAGGAGAGGAGGAGGAGGAGGAGGAGGAGGAGGAGGAGGAGGAGGAGGAGGAGGAGGAGGAGGAGGAGGAGGAGTGGAAATGCCTGGGAGATTAATGGGAGAATGGAAGGAGTACAAATAATGGACGGCTCAAAAGAACACTAATAACCTTCAGAACGAATGGAGGAGGAAGAGGAGGAGGAGGAGGGGAGGAGGAGGAGGAGGAGGAGGAGGAGGAGGAGGAGGAGGAGGAAGAATGGCAGGAGGCAGGAATGAAACCAAATTAAAGCAGCGTAACAATAGTCGTAGGAGGGTGTATGGGAACGGGGGGAGAGAGAGAGAGAGAGAGAGAGGAGAGAGGAGAGAGAGAGAGATGAGAGAAGAGAGGAAGAGAGAGAGAGAGGAGAGGAGAGAGAGAGAGAGAGAGAGAGAGAGAGAGTATACATGTTTCTTTTTCTCTCTATCTTTCCTTTATACAAATAGTGAAGATCCTCAGCACAGTGAACATTATTAAAGCAACGACCTCGTTATTAACACAAGAGGGGAAAATAAGAGAGAGAGAGAGAGAGAGAGAAGAGAGAGAGAGAGAGAGAGAGAGAGAGAGAGAGAGAGAGAAGAGAGAGAGAGAGAGAAGAGAAGAGAGAGAGAGAGAGAGAGAGGAGAGAGAAGGAAGAGAGAGGAAAGGAAGAGGTGGAATGAATAATACACAAAATAGAGAAAGGCAGTAACCAGGAAGAGGCAGAAGGAAGGAAGGAAGGATGGAAGGAGGAAGGAAGATTCAAGTCATCAAGTCTGACGGCACAGTGGCCACCAAGAACAAGGACAAGGCCGAGGTACTCGAGACATTTTTTTCCAACAAAATGACAGTACCTGATCCCCAGCGATCCATCCCAGCTGTGCCCATCCTCACCAATGCCAGTCTTTCTAACCTCACTATAACTAGAAGTTCGCCGACATTTAGTTCAGGTCGACACAAAGAAGGCCTTGGGCTCAGACAACATTAGCCTTCATATCCTCAAGCGCTGCGCCTCTCAGCTAGCAACCCCCCCTTGCTACTATCTTTCGCACCCTCATACTGGAAGGGGGCCCCACCCTGCGGAAGGCTGCCAGAGGGGTGGAAAACAAAGAAAAGCAAAAGAACGCCCCCAAGAACTATAGGCCCATCTCCCTTTTATCAGTTTTTGGGAAAGACGCTGGAAGTATAAGGCCGCAAGATATGTCTTTCTTCCCCAAACACCACCTTCTTAAACACAAGAATTTTTGGCTTCCGAGAAAAACAGGTCAGGGGCCCCCGACCTATTGCTCCATATTTACCACATGGCATAAGCGTTTTTTGACCAAAGAAAGGACACATACTTCTTTGCCCTTGACATTGCGGGGCATTTTGACAGGGTGTGGGGGCATCACGGCCTCACACCAAACTGAACAGTTTGGGTGTCCGCGGTCATCTCTGCTCCCTAAAAGACTACCTGGGGGCAGTTTCTCAGAGTGGTGGGGGGACGGTCAAACCTCAGGGGAACACCCGATTTTGCCAGGCCCCACAGGCAGTGGCCGGCCCTCTCTTTTTTGGAATGTATTCTTCAATGACTTGTCCAGCTACCCGGGGCACATGCATTCCGATGATCACCCTTTACTTCCCCTGCGACAGGGGGTGATCCCCGCCGACTTCGCCCATAAATCAAGCCCTCCAAACGTCCCCCGGGGGTCTCGAGGCAAGTGGATCTCGCCCCAGAGAAAACCGGCCATGCTCATCTCCCGCGACAACGCCCCCTGATCTCCCCTCCCTACCATCTTATGGGTGGGAGGCCCGGTGCCCCCGCAGACGTCCCTTTCCCTACTTGGGGTTTTAAGTGAATGCGTCCCGACCTTACCGACCACATCCCAACCATTCAAGGAAAAGCCGCCTGGAAACTTAGCTGTGTTCCGGGGTGCTCACACCTTTTTGACTCCCCAAGGGGTCACCGCCTATATCGCTCAAACCGTCCCTTTGGAGTACGCCCCTTCACGTGGTCTTCCGCCCCCCCCTTTGTACCTGAGCCTTCTTTACAAGGTACAGGCCCCCGAGCCCAACGGTTAATACGCGAAGGCTCTGGAGGACCAGCTTCCCTTTCCCCTGCAACCCTTGCAGTTTCCCCTCGGCGGTAAAACAGGGCTGGCCTTTTTCAAGACACACACGCAGAATGTCCCGCCTGGGCTCCCGGACAGCCCCGGGCAAAACCACACGGCCAACCCCAACGAACTGTGCCAGGGACCATCAACTGATCGCCTTTTGCCAGGACGGAGACCTCTTGCGTTCCTTCCTTCCACGCACACAAAAAATTGGAACCGCATGGTACAGAACACAGCTTCACTCTACCTCTCACTCCAACCTTCAAGAGTGCGTAACGCTTTTGGGTACAACAGCCTAGTATTAAATACTACCCGAAACCCCAGATGCTTAAGTTCAACTTTTTTCATATATATATTATTAGCATTAAAAAAAAAAAATGTAAAATTTAAAAAATAGTAACACTGTACCCTGTAAAAATTTATTTAGTAGTGGAATAGGCAATAGAGAAATAGAGAAATTTTGAAAAAGTAACCCATGTATGTATGTTTAAATAGGAATATTTTTCACATTTTAAAGTCAAAGATAGTTCTGAGTTTTAGCGAAGCTCCGACGTAAAACCATTAGAATAAAGGTTAAAAAAAAAAAAAAAAAAAAAAAAAAAAATAGGAAGGATGGTACAAAAAGGATGTACATAATGAAGAAAAAGAAGGAAAGAAGGAAGGAAGGGAAAGGGAAAGGGAAAGGGAAAGGGAAAGGGAAAGGGAAAGGGAAAGGGAAAGGGAAAAGGAAAGGGAAAGGGGAAGGAAGCAAGGAAGAAAAATAATAAAAACACGAAGCATGAAAAAATTTCAAAGGAAAAACACGGAGAAATAAGAAATAGGAAAGGAGAAAAGGAAAGAAGAAAGAAAAGCAGAAATAGGAGAAATATTGGAAAATTGTAGCAAGGAAGAAAGGAAGAGGGAATAAGACACATAGATGGAAATACATAATGAATAGGGAGGGAGGGGAAAAATAGATGTAGGGAAGGTCGAAACAAAAGGGCGAGGGAAAGGGCGAGAAAAGAAATAAAGAAAATAAGAAAACAAGTGAACAAGGGAGAAAAAAGACAGAAAAAGGAAAAAGAAAAAGAGCATACACGAAGGGAGGAGAGGAGGATGGGAGAGAACAGAGAAAAGGGAGGAAGAAAGAACAAAGAGGGAGATAAAAAATAGGGAGAACTTGAAACGAAAAGATAAGTAAGAAATATAACGAAGGAAGGAAAGGAAGGAAGGAAATAAGGAGGAAAAGGAAAATAAGATAAGTAAAGGAAGAAGAGGGGAAAGATGCGTGGGAGGGAGGTAGAGGAAGACGAGATAGATAGATAAGAAAAGAGGGAGGGAGGGAGGGAGAGAGCCGAGATAAGATAAAAGAATGAAGATAGGAAGAGAGGGAGAGGATATTAAAGAAAGGAAAAGAGAAAAGAAAAGGATGGGGGAGAGGAAGCTAGGCAAGCAGGCAACTAGGTGGAGATATTTATAAAAAAAAAAAAAAAAAAGAGTAGATCGAAGGGAAGGGGAAGGGGAAGGGAAGGGAAGGGAAGGGAGGGGAAGGGGAGAAAAGGGAGGGAGAGAGGGGAAGGCAAGGGAAGAGATGGGAAGGGGAAGGATAGAAGGGAAGGGAAGGGAAGGGATTGAAAGGGAAGGGAAGGGAAGGGAAGGGAAGGGAAGGGAAGGGAAGGGAAGGGAAGGGAAGGGAAGGAAGGTAAGGTAAGGTAAGGTAAGGGAAGGCAAGGCAAGGGAAGGGAAGGGAAGGCAAGGCAAGGCAAGGCAAGGGGAAGGGGAAGGGAAGGGAAGGGATGGGAAGGGAAGGGAGGGGAGGGGAGGGGAGGGGAAGGGGAGGGAAGGGGAGGGAAGGGAAGGGAAGGGAAGGAAGGGAAGGAAAGGGAAAGGGGGGAGGGGGGGAGGGGAGGGGAGGGGAGGGGAGGGGAGGGGAGGGGGGGGGAAAAGGGAAGGGGAAGAGGAAGGAAAGGAAAGGAAAGAAAAGGCAAGGAAAGGAAGGAAAGTAAAGTAAAGTAAAATAAAATAAAGTAAAGTAAAGTAAAGTATAATAAAGTAAAGCAAAGTAAAGTATAATAAAGTAAAGCAAAGTAAAGTAAAGTAAAGTAAGGTAAGGAAAGGAAAGATAAAAGGAACAAACCATGCTATCTCTTCATTATGGAAAATCAATTCTTTGTCATTATCCAAAAACCGGGTCACACAGATTCACTTTAACACAACACACGCCTCCCACGCCTCCTCTTTTGCTCCCACGCCCTTCCTATGACCTGCCACGCCTTGCTCCACCCACACCCTCCCACGCCCTCCCGCGGCAGCACGAGGTGATAAATAGAGGGCGTGTAGCGGTACAAATTCGTGTTCCAGAGCCCCCTTTCATCTGTCTCCTGCTTCCCTGCTGTTCCCTCCTGCTGTCACGCTGATCTACTGCTGCATGGGTTACGACTGTCGCACGCCATTACTACTGCTGCTGCTACTGCTACTGCTGCATGCTCTTCCTCTACTTTATCTGCTTTGCTTCTCCTACTACGACTATTAGTTCTATCATTACAACAACAACTACTACTACTACTACTACTACTACTACTACTTATACTACAATTACTACTACTACTGCTGCATGTTCTTATGTATACTACTGCTGTTCCCTCTTACTTTAGATTCACTGCTTTGCTTCTCTTACTACGACTATTACTTCTATCAATACTACTACCTACTACTACTACTACTACTGCTGCTATTGTTGCAGGTTCTTGTGTATACTACTGCTGTTCCCTCTAACTACTTTGCTTGTCTTACTACGAATATTACTTCTATCATTACTACTACTACTACTACTTATACCACTACTACTACCAATACTATAACTATTAATACTATTATATCGCCCCTACAGCTTATTATTCTCATTCACAAAGTTTCCTAGCAATAGCTGGATACAGTACAGACAATTCGAATGAAGTTAAAAATATATAACTATTTTTAAACATTTTACACAGTCGGCAGTGCAATGATACAATCAAAAAGGCGTAATAATAAAAGCTTGGGTCTTATATGATATGTATGATGCTTTACACTTTAATTTATGCAGTATATTAGTTTTGCTTTAAATAATCTACCATTCTCTTATGTGCATTTATAGTATCAGTGTGACTAAAGTAGCAAGGCGAAACGGGGTGAAATGTAATAGTAAAATAGTAATAAAAATAAATAAAGTAAATAAAATAAAATAATGGTCATAAAATAAAGAAAATAAGAAAGGTAGGATCTGGAAAGAGATACAGAGTTGTTGGCTAAATAGGATGTGTGTGTGTGTGTGTGTGTGTGTGTTGTGTGTGTTTGGTGGTGTGTGTTGTGTGTTGTGTGTGTGTGTGTGTGTGTGTTGTGGTGGTGTGTGGTGCGTGCGTGCGTGCGTTGCGTGCGTGCCCTGCGTGCGTCGGCGTGGGGTGCGTGCGTGCGTGTGTGGGGTTTTGTGTGTTGTGTGGGGGGTGGGATAGAAGAGAAGGAAAAGAGGGGAGAGAAAGAGAGAGAGAGAGAGAGAAGAAAAGAGAGATAGAGAGGGGAAGAGAGAGAGAGAGAGAGAGGGGGAGGAGAGAAGGGGAGAGAAGAGAGGAGGAGAGAGAGAGAGAGAGAGAGAGAGATTGACAGATGTATAAAAGCAATCAGAGAAAAATACAGGAAGACCAACAGAAAAACACAAACAGGCAGGCAGACAGACAGACAGACAAACAGACACAGACAGACAGACAGACAAACAGACTCAAACAGACACAGACAGACAGACATACAGACACAGACAGACAGACAGACAGACAGACACAGACAAACAGACTCAGTCAGACAGACAAAGAGACAGACAGAGACAAACATACATACATACAGACACAGACAGACAGACAGACAGACAGACAGACAGACAAACATACAGACAGACAGACAGAAGGGAGGAGCCGCAAACGGGTCCTCCAAGATTAAATGAATAATGTAAAAGAAAGGAATGGAATAAAATTATACCCCCGACATAACATTATTTATTGTGTATCTAATAGAAATAAACGGCTTAAAATGCTTCACGTTACTAATTTTTTTCATCAGAGTTATCATTTATACTTGATGACGCAATGGTGTGTGTGTGTGTGTGTGTGTGTGTGTGTGTGTGTGTGTGTGTGTGTGTGTGTGGTGTGTGTGTGTGTGCATTTTTTGCCCCTCCCAGCACAAACGCACCATAATCTACACACATAACAAACGCGCCAGGCAGCTGAGCTCACTCCGGCCCCGCTGCTTCGAATCCCTTGCATGCCAAACACACACACACACACACACACACACACACACACACACACACACACACATTTGAGCCACCCATGTAAAAAATGTACATAACTGAACCTACGGTATTATTCCACCAAATTTCACTTCTACCTCTCTCTCTCTCTCTCTCTCTCTCTCTCTCTCTCTCTCTCTCTCTCTCTCTCAAAAGCATAGCAAATAAGCACAGGAAGGCAACAGACCAGCCAGCTTTGCCCACTAATTGAACACTGACATGCGCTATTTCGATTCTCCAACCCCGCATTCTTTGCCAACTAATTCCCTTGCCGAGGCCCAAGAACGCTAAAAAAGGGTTTATGAGCTGGCAAGGTAGCGAGGGAAGGTGTGGGAGTCAGCGCAGATTACTGGGAAAGGAGGAGGAGGTGTTGGTGTGTTGGAAGATGAGGGAGATATGAGAAATTAGGAAATGGTATACGGTGATTGTGGT
>JACEEZ010002734.1:32500-40000 GCA_016584305.1 Chionoecetes opilio
TCTCCTCCTCCACATGTCCACCCATAACACACTCTTTCCGACCATCTCCTTTTCTCTCTACTTTCCTTAACACTCTTCCCTTCCCTTCTCCCTTCCCTTCTCTTCTCTTCTTTTCCTAACACTCCTCTCTTCCCCTCCACATCCCTTCTCTACTTTCCTTGACACTCCTCTCTTCCCTTCTCTTATCTTCTTTTCCTAACACTCCTTCCGACCTTCCCTTCTCTTCTCTACTTGCCATAACATCTTCCCTTCCCTTCTCTTCTTTTCCTTAACACTCTTCCCTTCCCTTCTCTTCTTTTCCTTAATACTCCTCCCTCCCCTTCCACATCCCACCTGAACGTGACATCCCTCCTCCTCCTTCAGGCCTCATCTTCCTGACCCTCATCCTACCTACCTACCCGCCTTTCTTCCTTCCCTACCTACCTGTCTCTCTTCCTTCCCTTCCTACCGTCCCTCCTACACATCCCGAGGGCATCGCCTTTACCTCTCAACATTCCTGACTGCTACTACACCTAGACTCCCTTTCCCTCCTGCTCCATTCCCGCCTTTTTTTCCACCTCTTCCCTATAAACAAGTGGTAGAGGCATCACACGACCCTCTAGAGTCCCGTTCCTGTATACGCCTGGTTCAAAACGTTAATGTACGAGTTTAATACATGTTTAATCAAGCGGCCCTCTAGAGTCCCGTTTCTGTCCGCCAGTATACGCCTGGTTCAAAAGTGTATGTACTACGTGTCTAATACATTATCTTTTTGTGTTTGGCCGCTCAAAGATGATGTTTTGTGGATGATAGCCTACTTCACGTTTCCCTTATTCCTCCTCTTCCTTCTACTTCTCCTCCTCTTCCTTCTAATTCTCCTCCTCTTCTTTCCATACTTTTTCTTCTGAGTATTACATGAGAAAGTTAACAGGTGAACTGAAAAGGAAGTAAGTAAGGAGGACAAGGAGAGGAGGAGGAGGAGGAGGACAAGGAAGACAAGGAGGACAAGGAGGAGAAGGAGGACAAGGAGAACAAGGAGAACAAGGAGGAGGAGGACAAGGAAGACAAGGAGGACAAGGAGGAGAAGGAGGACAAGGAGAACAAGGAGAACAAGGAGGAGGAGGACAAGGAAGAGAAGGAGGACAAGGAAGAGAAGGAGGACAAGGAGGACAAGGAAGATGAAGAGGAAAAAGTAAACTGGAAAGGATGAGTGCAAGCATCGCTTTATCTGTTTGTCTGTTAGTTTAGTGAAAGAATTATAGTGATTCTCTCTCTCTCTCTCTCTCTCTCTCTCTCTCTCTCTCTCTCTCTCTCTCTCTCTCTCTCTCTCTCTCTCTCTCTCTCATACCTTCCGAATGCGTGATAAGTAACGCAATCAATGCCAAAAAGTATCCTCTTTCTCCTCCTCCTTAAACTTTTCCCTTGAGACCCAAGGAAAGGAAAGGACGCGTGAGAAAAAGGAAAGCGAAAGAAGGAAGGAAGGAAGGAAGGAAGGAAGGAAGGAAGGAAGGAAGGAAGGAAGGAAGAAAGGAAGGAAGGAAGGATAGAAGGAAGCGAAGAAAGAAAGGAAAATGGAAATGTTTGTCGGGAAAAAGTAGGAAAAAAGGAAAAAAGGCCATGAATATTATTATTTTTTTCAATGTCTTTTCGCTTGAATCAGTTTGTCTGCACTCTCTCTCTCTCTCTCTCTTCTCTCTCTCTCTCTCTCTCTCTCTCTCTCTCTCTCTCTCTCTCTCTCAATACATATGCTTACGTATTCATCAATTTTTCTTACAATTCGCTAAACAGAGACAAAAGGCGGCATATTGATAGCAGCCACCACTTGCCTGGCTCAGAGTGGAGGGAAGGGAAGGGAAGGGAAGGGAAGGGAAGGGAAGGAAGGGAAGGAGGAGGGGGAGGGGAGGGGAGGGGAGGGGAGGGGAGGGAAGGGAAGGGAAGGGAAGGGAAGGGAAGGGAGAGGGATTGAAGGGGAAGGGGGAAGGGAAGGGAAAAGGGAAGGGAAGGGAGGGGAGGGGAAAGGGGAAAGGGGAAAGGGGAAAAGGGGGGGGGGGGGGGGAGGGGGGGGGGGGGGAGGAAGGGAAGGGAAGGGAAGGGAAGGGAAGGGAAGAGAAAGGGAAGGGGAAGGGGAAAGGGGAAGGGAGAGGGAGGGAAAGGGGAAAGGGGAAAGGGGAAAGGGAAGGGAAAAGGGGGAAAAGGGAAGGGAAGGAAAAGAAGGGAAGGGAAGGGAAAGGGAAGGGAAGGGAAAAAGGGGGGGGGGAAGGGAAGGGGAAGGGAAGGGAAAAAAAAGGGAAGGGAAGGGGGGGGGGGAAAGGGAAAAGGGAAAAAGGGAAAGGGGAAGGGGAAGGAAGGGAAGGGAGGGGAGGGAGGGGAGGGGGGGGGGAGGGGAGGGGGAAGGGGGGGGAAAGGGGAAGGGAAGGGAAGGGAGGAAAGGGAAAAGGGAGGGGAGGGGGAAGGAAAATGAAGGGAAGGAGGGAAAACTGGCAATCCGACGCCCCCCAAAAAAGAGGAACCAAAGCTACGATCCTGTTTTGGGGCCCTCCACCCCCACCACCAATTTTCTACTATGTTTAATACTACTATACTACTACTCTACTATACTTACTACTACTACTACTACTACTACTATTTAACTATACTATTACTACTACCAGTACTACTACTACTACTGTTACGACAACCATCATAACTTTTTTCCTTACCGTCACCATCACGGCAAAGACTACCACGACTATAACTGCAACCACTACCACCATTGCCACCACTACTAAAACTACCACCATCACCACTACTTCTACTACCATAATCACTACAACTACCACCACCATTACTACCATAACCATCACCACTTCCTATAACATCCCTTTAACATCCCTATAACGTACTTTTTGCTACTAGACATTTATTACCGTAGTAGTAGTAGTAGTAGTAGTAGTAGTAGAGTAGTAGTAGTAGTAGTAGTAGTAGTAGTAGTAGTAGTAATAATATAGTAGTAGTTATAAAAAGGTAGTAGTAGTAGTAATGAAATAGTAATAGAGTAGTAGTAGTAGTAGTAGTAGTAGTAGAGTGGGTGTAGTAAGTAGTAGTAATAGTAATAATAGTAGTAGTAGTTATAAAAGTAGTAGTAGTAGTAGTAGTAGTAGTAGTAGTAGTAGTAGTAGTAGTAGTAGTAGTAGTAGTAGTAGTTATAAAAGTAGTAGTAGTAGTAGTAGTAGTAGAAATAGTAATAGTAATAGTAATAGTAGTAGTAAGTAGTAGTAATAGTAGTTGTTGTTGTTGTGGTAATAACAGTGGTAAGATGAGTAATAGCCACTTTGGAAACCATCACACACACACACACACACACACACACACACACACACACACACACACACACACACACACACACACACACACACACACACACACATTTTTAATAAACTCCAAAACAGATCGCGAATTATCCACCCGAGGAGAGAGAAAAAAAGTTTAAAAAGTATCATTCGGTCAAATAGTTAGAAAAAAAAGAGGCAGAAAAATAAAGCAGCGTTTACAGGAAAGTCAATTTTAGGGAAACCAATGGAAGAAAAAATTACTCCAAGAAAAGTTGTGTCGAGGGAAACTATTGGTGAATTAAAACTTTTGTGGGAAAAAAAAGCACGGAAGAGTAAAAAATATATCACTTTCTTTCCTTTCTTTCCCGGCCAGTCAGTGAGTCAAAAGAAATTATTGGAAGGAAAATATCTATAAAAAAAAAAGAGTACGGTTAAGAAAAAAGAATTATGAAGGGAATAAAAAAGGAAAAACAAATAAAAGGCAAATGAAAAATCTAAATTCAGAGGAAAAAGATGAACAGCTAAAAAAAAAAAGAATAATTATCACATTAAAAAAAAAAAAAAATGGAGTACACAAAGATACGATAGAAAAAAATAACACCATTATTTATTTATCTATCACAAGTTACAAAAAACAAAAAAAGATAAACAAGTAAAAAAAAATAACTAATCATACAAAAAACATACGCAAAAATTATACCAACAAGAAAAATATTTACCGTGCCAAAAAGTAGAAGAAAAAAAACTTATGGACCTATAATGAACTGTCCCCCCTTTTCCCCCACCCAAAAAGAGGGGGGCAGGGGGGGGCAGAGGGGGTCAAGGGGTCAAGAAGGTATTTTCACTCCCACCACAACTTGGCTTAACCTTGTTACTAACTTAATCCTGCCAGACCCTTTGGCTAACTCCATTCCCAGCTTTATTTAGCTCTCTCTCTCTCTCTCTCTCTCTCTCTCTCTCTCTCTCTCTCTCTCTCTCTCTCTCTCTCTCTCTCTCTCTCGGGTACACTTGTTTCTCTATTTCGTCTCTGTTTCTTCATTTCTCGTTTTTATTTGCTTTAATTACTATCCTTTCTTAATGAGCTGGGTTTGTGATTGTGCTTTTCATTCTCTCTCTCTCTCTCTCTCTCTCTCTCTCTCTCTCTCTCTCTCTCTCTCTCTCTCTCTCTCTCTCTCTCTCTCTCTTCTCTCTCTCTCTCTCTCTCTCTCTCTCTCTCTCTCTTTCTACCCCCCACCATTTTCTATTTCCTCCAACGACACATTTTCCATTTTCTAAAACTTTATTTCCTCATCCACTACTTTATTTTCTTTACCTTTTTTTGGGCTATAAATCTTCCTTCTTTCTTACTTCATTTGCAGCCATTTTGTCTGTGTATCTCTATCTTTCATTCTCTTCTTTTTCGTTTCTTTGGTTTGTCTTTCTCTCTCTCTTCCTCCATGTTTCCTAGTTTCAAAGTTTTTGTTTACATATTTCTAACTTTACTTCCTTCTTTTTTTCTTCAAACTTCTATTTTTTTCAAAGATAAATGTTTTTCTTATTCAATTTCTTCATTTTTCCAAATTTTTGTGATTTATTTTATTTCGTCTCCTGGAATCTCTCTCTCTCTCTCTCTCTCTCTCTCTCTCTCTCTCTCTCTCTCTCTCTCTCTCTCTCTCTCTCTCTCTCTCTCTCTCTCTCTCGTGATATATTTTATTTCGTCTCCTGGAATCTTTATTCTCTCTCTCTCTCTCTCTCTCTCTCTCTCTCTCTCTCTCTCTCTCTCTCTCTCTCTCTCTCTCTCTCTCTCTCTCTCTCTCTCTCTCTCTCTCTCTCTCTCTCTCTCTCTCTCCATGACTGCATTACTTTCGCTTTTCCTAGTTTCCCTAAATAATCTTTAAACATTCTTTTCTTCTTTACAATCAAAATTCCAAACTTTAAAATTTATACCAAACTATTTCTTTCCTCGATCACTTCATTTCCTGCTCCCTTCACATTACTTCCAATCGGATAACTATTTCCCCTATTCTTTCCTTTCTCTACTAACTAATTATTCCTTCTTTACATTATCCATCTATTGTTTTCTATTTATTTAATCAACGTACATCAATCCTGTTTTTTTTTAGATTCTGGTTTGACAGCATTTTTATAGCGTTATTATGGGATTTTTTTTCTCGTCTCGCAATTTAGTTAGCTTCATATTTTCTTGAAGACAATCAATCACTGTTTTAATCACGCTGCGTCGTAAAGTTTTGGGAAGAGTCACTATATTCAGGGAAAAATATTGATGAAGTATTAATCTCTAATCTCTTAATATCTCTCTCTCTCTCTCTCTCTCTCTCTCTCTCTCTCTCTCTCTCTCTCTCTCTCTCTCTCTCTCTCTCTCTCTTCACTTAGCATAATTGGGTACACTTAAACATAAAGGAAGGCAATATGAGAGAGAGAGAGAGAGAGAGAGAGAGGAGAGAGGAGGAGAGAGAGAGAGAGGAGAGAGATGAGAGAGAGAGAGAGGAGAGAGAGAGAAGAGAGAGAGAGACGAGAGAGAGAGAGGAGAGAGACGGAGAGATGAGAGAGAGAGAGAGAGAGAGAGAGAGAGAGAGAAAAAAAAAGAGACATACAGCCACTATGTGAAGGCTAGAAAAGACATGAGTATGAAAAATGAGTGTATGAGTGTGAGAGGGGGTGTTGAGGAGGGGGGACGGCATGGGGAGGGGTGTTAAAGAAGGGGGGAGGGGGACTGTTAAAGGAGGGGGGTAGGGGGTGTTGACAGCAGCAGGGACACAGCAGCTAATGACCCGAGCAGCTGTGATGGATGACAAGGGCTGTTACTGCTGCTATTACTTTCTGCTGCTGTTAAAAAATGCTGCTAAAACAAGTAGTACTCTTGCTGTTTAGTGTTTGCCAATGCTGTTATTACACAGTGTTTGATGCTTTTAATGCTAATGCTGCTCTTGTTACTAATGCTACTATCAACACCACCATATTTTCACACACACACACATGCAGACATACTTAAAAATCATCACACATACAAGAAAAAAAAATCATCACACACACACACACACACACACACACACACACACACACACACACACACACACACACAGGGTACTCCGTGGTGTAGGGGAAGCACGCTCGGTTCACAACCGAGAAGTCCCGGGTTCGATCCCCGGGCGGAGCGGAAACATATGGGCTGTTTCCTTAAAACCCGAGCCCCTGTCCACCCAGCAGTGAATGGGTACCGGGTGTTAGCCGGGGTTTGTGACCTGCTCTCCGGGGTGGTGGCTTCGGCCAAAACTAAGCACTAAGGATGATTGATAAAAATGTTGATATGGAGACGGGGCCATACGAGCGTTGCTCAGGCCCTGTAAAATACAACTAGATGAACTAGATGAATACACACACACACACACACACACACACACACACACACACACACACACACACACACACACACACACACACACACACACACACACACACACACACACACACACACGCGCGCTGGTCAGGTTGATAACATGCTGGTTTCCCTCCCATTCTGTGGGTAGGCGGTTCGAGTCCTCGCGCTCCCGGTGACTTTTCACTGACAAATTCGGGTGGTTACTGTCCCCCTTGAGCAACGGGATGGGGGTGTGTGGTGTGTGAGGTCCCACCATTGCCCAAAGATCTGTAATAATGAGCTCCAAGTTCGTACTGAGAGGGTGAAAACTGGCGATCGCGAGCCAGCTCGCGTGGACAAGACCATGGGTGAATAACACTCATTTACTCACTCCCCTCACGTCTTCACCACACACCACAACACACCACCACACCCTCCCTGGCTCTTATATGCAGCTATCTTTCATTATTTATTTCTCTATCTCTTATCTTTCCACCTCTATTTTGGGTATCTTTCGCTACACTTTTTCTCCACGAAGACAGACAAATCGGCCACAATCCTAGTCATGTCCTCGGCTCTGTCCTCGCACCCAACCAGCCAGCCAGCCAGACAGCCAGACAGCCAGCCAGACAGACAGCACATGTCTTACAGTGTCCAACGTTACTGCAGATTTTTCCTGATGTAGGGATGTAATTTGCATGATCCTGACTGTGTGCTTTTGCTTGTGTGATATTGTAGTGGTGGTGATGTTGGCGGTGCTTCGTGGACCACAATTGACAATGGTGGTGTTTGGTTACTGTATGAGGAGGAGGGGGTGGTGGTGGAAGAAGGAAGAGGAGGAGGAGGAGGAAG
>JACEEZ010002734.1:45000-52500 GCA_016584305.1 Chionoecetes opilio
AAAAAGATAACAAAAGCTAAACAAATAGCAACAGAAGGGGAAGAAAAACTGTATAAGATTCTTGATGGTCAATTTAAGAGAAAGGTCAGCCTGATGGAGCGAATATAAAGAAGAGGGGAAAAAGAGGGGAATAGAATAGGGGAGAGAGGAAACGGAAGACTTCTGAGACGATGAGGAAGAGGACGAAGAAACACGAGGACAAGTAGGAAAGAGAGGACTGAAACGAGGACAAACAATAGAAATAAAGGAAAAAAAGAAGGAATAGGAATATAAAGAGGGGAAAAGAAGAGGGGAGAGGGGAAAGGGAAGACTTCTAAGATGATAAGGAAGAGGACGAGGACAAACAAACGCGAGGACGAGTAGGAAAAAGAGGACTAAAACGAGGACAAAAATTTGGAATAAAAGAAAAAAAGGAGCAGAAAAAAAATATATATAAGAAAAAAAGGTAACTAGGCGAAGCAATTTCTACATCAAGAATAAGAATAAAACGATAAAATAGAGACAGAGTGAATGAGATAAGGGGGAAAAAAGAGGGAAATTACAGAAGATAAACTGGTTAGACAAGTGAAAATAAAAGAGGAAAGTTAGCGAGGGTGATGACTCGGAAAATAAGGGAAGAAAAGTGTGTTGGATGAACTCAACCAGACAAGGGAAAGGGAAGGGAAAGGGAAAAGGGAGAGTAAGGGAAAGAAGGAAAGGGAAAGGGAAGGGGAAATGGAGAGTTAAGGGAAATGGGAAGGGGAGAGTTAAGGGAAGGGAAAGAAAGGGAAAGGGGAAAGATAAGGGAAAAGGATAAGGGAGAGGTAAGGGAAAGGGGAAGGAAGGAAAGGGAGACATGAGACAAAATGAACTGAAAATAATTGCAATTTACGCAGGAAACAATAGTCATAGTTTGTGTGTGAGAGAGAGAGAGAGAGAGAGAGAGAGAGAGAGAGAGAGAGAGAGAGAGAGAGAGAGAGAGAGAGAGAGAGAGAGAGAGAGAGAGAGAGAGAGAGAGAGAGAGAGAGAGAGAGAGAGAGAGAGAGAGAGAGAGAGAGAGAGAGAGAGAGAGAGAGAGAGAGAGAGAGAGAGAGAGAGAGAGAGAGAGAGAGAGACATTACTCTGCAGATAACACAACTATACTAACACCCATAAATATTGGCTTTTTGGGGAGAGGAAGAAGAGAAGGAGGAGAAGGAGTAGGAAGAAGAAGAGGAAGAGGAGGAGGAGGAGGAGGAGGAGGAGGAGGAGGAGGAGGAGGAACATAAAGGAAGAACAAACAAAACCAGACCTCTTGGTTCTTATGAGACTTTGTGATAAACTACACTATCTAACGAAGACTTAAGATAGTAAAGACGAAGGCTCCTCACCACCCTCCTATACCTCCGACTAGGGAAGAGGAAGAGGAAGAAGAAGAAGAGGAAAATAAGGAAGAGGAGGAGATGAATAAGGGGGGAATTTATATGGAAAATAAGGAAGAAGAAAATTAGGAAGAGATGAAAGTGTGAATATATATGAAATGAATCGTGTGAAGCAAGAATAGTATGGACAAAGATTAAAGACAAGAAAAATCTGAGAATAGAAATTGGTTTAATGAAAGGAAGTAGAGAAGTGAAAGAATCAATGAGGAAAGGAGGAGGGAAAGGAAGGAAAATCAAATAAATCATATTGTGTAGGAAATTCAATGAGTGAAAGTAATGTGAAGGAGGGAAGGAAAGAGGGATGGAATGGTGGAAGGATGGAAGAAAGGAGGGATAGATGGTGGATGTTGGAAGTGGGGGGAACAAATTGTAGGATAAAACTGAGATGGAACAATTACTGGAGGTCAAAGAGAGAGAGAGGAGAGAGAGAGAGAGAGGGGAGAGAGAGAGAGAGAGAGAGAGAGAGAGAGAGAGAGGAAGAGAGAGAGAGGAGAGAGAGAGAGGAGAGAGAGAGAGAGAGAGAGAGAGAGAGAGAGAGAGAGAGAGAGAGAATAGTGTGGTGGTGTGATGTGTGGTGTGTGTGTTTGTGTGTGTGTGTGTGTGGTGTTGTGTTGTGTGTGTGTGGTGTGTGTGTGTGTGTGTGTGTGTGTGTGTGGTGTGTGTGTGTGTGTGTGTGTGTGTGTGTGTGTGTGTGTGTGTGTGTGTGTGTGTGTGTGTGTGTGTGTGTGTGTGTGTGTGTGTGTGTGTGTGTGTGTGTGTGTGTGTGTGTGTGTGTGGTGTGTGTGTGTGTGTGTGTGTGTGTTGTGTGTTGTGTGTGTGTGGTGGTGTGTGGTGTGTGTGGTGTGTGTGTGTGTGTGTGTGTGTGTGTGTGGGTGTGTGTGTGTGTGTGTGTGGTGTGTGTGTGGTGTGTGTGTTGTGTGTGTGTGTGTGTGTGTGTGTGTGTGTGTGTGTGTGTGTGTGTGTGTTGGTGTGTTGTGTAGTGTGTGTGTTGTGTCGTGTTGTGTGTGTGTGTGTGTGTGTGTGTGTGTGTGTGGTGTGTGTGTGTGTTGTGTGTGGTGGTGTGTAGTGTGTGTGTAGTGTGTGTGTGTGTGTGTGTGTGTTGTGCTGTGTGTGTTGTGTGGATGTGTGTGTGTGTGTGTGTGTGTGGTGGTGTGTGTGTGTGTGTGTGTGTAAGTAATTATTGCATACTAGTATGATATACTGTTAATACATAAAAAGTTCTATATGTCACACACAATATATACTTATAATTCACAAAATCACGGTTGTCAGTCAAGCTCCCTTACTGAGCAAACAATAGAATTCATAAGCAGAATCAGTTGGCTGTTGTTTATGTAGTAAAAATATACTACTTTGTAACGTGAAGCAAAAAAAAAAAAATAATACATACATATACACATACAGACATACACATATGCATATACGTACACACACATACACACATATACACATATATGTACATACACACATACATACTTATACATACACACACACGCATATATACGATCATTCATTCATCCATGTATATGCAATGACACATATATATATACATTTACATGAAAAAATCAAAATAAGAACTTTCGTAACCTATGCTATCCAATACATACTTTATATATATAATACTACTACTATGACTATGAAAATACTACACTATGACTAAACCACACACCAAACTACATACATAAATACTATACATGTATACATGTATGGCATCTTAAATGTACATGAAATACATATGCTACCTATCACTCGTGGGATGTTTGTGAGGTCTGAAGGACAAGGAAATGATTTTTTACTCTCCTCTTGAATTCAAAAAAGCTGATATTATTAGTAAGTAGTTTTATGAATGTAGGCAGAGCATTCCATAGTTGAGGACCAAAGCAAATTATGCTGTTCTTAAAGAGTGTTGTACGGAACTGTGGACATACTAAATTCATATTGCTTCCTCTGGTTCCATGCGTTGATTCTACAAATTTATAAATAGAAGTACCTGGAGCATTTTTTATATTTTTAAACATGAAGTAAAGAACAAAACATTTATGAATATTTAAAAAATCTAGAAGTTTATTGTCTGAATATAAAGAAGCTGTTGAATCAAATTTACCCATAAAAAATATGCATCTAAAAATTTTGTTTTGTATTACTTTTAATTTTCTTAGGAAAGGCGGCCAAGTACAAGCCCATATAGGCACACATTAATGAGATGGGGGTAACACAGGGTGTAGTAGATACTTATCATGGCTTCAGCTGTTAGATAATTACGGACTTTATACAATATACCACACATTCTAGAGAGTTTTGAATATATGCTATCTATATGAAGGTTCCAATTCAGATTTTCATCAATAATGACACCAAGAAATTTTGTATGGGTTACACATTGTAGAATTTTACCGTCAAGCAATAGTGGAGGTATGTGATTTTTTATGGACCGATTTTGAAAAAAATATATAATTAGTTTTGGTTATATTGAGTCTTAGTTTGTTTACTTTTATCCAGTCATTTATTAAATGTAACTCTGTCATCAGATTTGAATGGAGACTGTGTATATCATTATCTTCCAGCAGCAAGTTTGTACCATCGGCATATATGGTAAATCTAAATTTAGAGCTGGCATTTACTATATCATCAATGTATATAAGAAAAAGTGTTGGTCCTAAAATTGATCCCTGTGGTACACCTGCAGATATAGAGTTAAAGCAAGAATATTTTGTGTTGCAGTATACAGCCTGTGACCTATTGGTAACATAATTTTCAAATAATTAATTTCAGCGGTACACCTCTGATTCCTATTTGCTTTAATTTATCCAGTAGTATGTGATGATTTATTGTATCAAACGCTTTTGACAAATCCATAAAAACTCCTACAACATGTAATTTTCTTTCCAAGCTGTTATATATATTATTGGTAAACTGTAGTATTGCAGACTCTGTTGAATGGTTAGTACGAAAACCATGTTGATATCCAGAAAGTAGGTTATTGTTCTCTAAATAGTTTTTCAAGCGTGTGGATATAGCTTTTCCAAATATTTTGCTGAATGCTGGCAGTATTGATATAGGTCGATAGTTATTGATATCACTCCTGCTACCTGTCTTGTGTATAGGGATAACTTTTGCCGTTTTTAATTTGTTCGGGAAGATTCCAGTTTTTAAAGTAAGGTTGATGATGTGAGTCAAAGGTGTAAATAATAGTGTGGATGTTTGTCTTATAATTTTGGAGATATATCGTCATATCCAGGTGTATCAGTTTTAAGGGCGCGCAAATAGTCATCTATTTCCTTATGGTTTGCTGGAGGTAGATACATTGAGAATAAAGGAGGATCATTCAAATAGTGATGGTAATCTTCATATGGTATATCTTCATGGCTGTTTTGAATTTTTAAGAAATGATCATTAAATATATTTGAGGTGTCAGGGCAGAATGGTTTTAACTCAATTGTGTGATCATTTAAGTGAGAATTTCTACCAAGTATTGAGTTTATAGATTTCCAGTGAGATTTAGGGTTACCTTGGTTTTCTTTTAACATATCTCTGTAATATTTATTTTTCGCTGCTCTTAATATTGATGTTAATTTATTTCTGTATTGTCTGTTTGGTGTGTGTGTGTGTGTGTGTGTGTGTGTGTGTGTGTGTGTGTGTGTGTGTGTGTGTGTGTGTGTGTGTGTGTGTGTGTTGTGTGTGGTGGTGGTGGTGCGTGTCGTAGTGTTGTGTGTGTGTGTGTGTGTGTGTGTGTGTGTGTGTGTGGTAGGTGGTGTGTGTGTGTGTGTGTGTGTGTGTGTGTGTGTGTGTTGTGTTGTGTGTTTGTGTGTGTGTGGTGTTGTGTGTGGTGTGTGGTGTGTGTGTGTGTAGTGTGTGGTCGCGCTGTGTGTGTGTGTGTGTGTGTGTGTGTGTGTGTGTGGTGTGTGTGTGTCGGGTGGTGGTGGTGCGTGCGTGCGTGCGTGCGTGCGTGCGTGCGTGCGTGCGGGTGGTGCGTGTGTGTCGTGGTGCGTGCGTGTGGTGTGTGTGGTGTGTGTGTGTGTGTGTGTGAATAAAATAATTTTCTTGCTTGGATGTAACAGGCGAAAAAAAAACAAGAAAATATTCACGAAACACAACACAAAAGGAGTCTAAAGGACAAAACATAAACTTACATAACACAATTTCGAGTGTCCTCCTCCTCCTCCTCTCCTCCTCCTCCTTCTTTCCTCCTCCTTCCTACCCTGTTTACTACCGGATATAAACCTTCTTCATATTGTCACCAACACTTCTCCCAAGAAACACATAAACTTGAAAGGAGCTGGGACACACACACACACACACACACACACAACACACACACAACACACACACACACACACACACACACACACACAGTCACACACATACACACACACAGGTACAGTGGTACACCCAATGAAAATATGCCCTCCCAGCAGGCAGACGTACCCAGACTGTCACCCACACCTGCCTCCAGATTATTGCACCTGTCACGCCTCCTGGACACTTAAGACAGGCGTTGGTGGCGGCGCAGGAGGAACAGAGGCAGGAGGAGGAGAAGGAGGAGGAGGGAGAAGAGGGAATGGAGGTGGAGAAGAAAGAAGAAGAGGTATTGGAGGTGGAAAAGGAGGTGGAGGTAGAGGAGGAGGAGGAGGAGGAGGTGGTAATGGCGATGGGGAAGAAAGAAGGAGGAGGAGGAGGAGGAGGAGGAGGAGGAGGAGGAGGAGGAGGAGGAGGAGGAGGAGGAGGAGGAGGAGGAGGAGGAGGAGGAGGAGGAGGAATACATAGGAATAACAGACACCACGAGACCTATTGGTCCATAACTAGGGTATCTGTTGTACTACATACTACTAACTATCAACTACATGTAAGAGGACAGTTGGAAAGTTACACCATGTCCCTAAAGAAGATAGGAACATGGAAGTTTCTTAGTGAAGAATGATAGGATATGAAATATGCCAACTACAAATACCACTAACACTAATCGATCCGGGGAACTATAATATGAATTCGCAGGGCAATATCAAAATCCATTTACTTTACGGTACGCGTCAAGTCTGTTTTTAAATGAAGTTATTGTATGGCTTCGACAACATTTGCTGGTAATTTGTTCCATCGATCAACGACTTTAACATTGAAATAATTTTTACGGAGATCGGTGCTGCAACGTTGACCATTCAGTTTTAGACCATTGTTTCTTGCTATCACGTGAGGAGAAAGCTCGAATAGATTCTCTTGATTAATGGCATCAAATCCTTTAACGATCTTAAAGGTTTCTATCAAGTCCCCACGGATTCTACGATCCTTTATGGAAAACATATTAAGTTTCCGCAGTCTCTCTTCATAAGATGAATTTCGCAGAGATGGAATTAGTTTGGTTGCTCTCCTTTGAACTGATTCCAATTTGGCTTGATCTTTTACGAAACAAGGCGACCAGAATTGAACGGCATATTCTAAGCGTGGCCTAACCAAAGACGTGTATAATCGTGTCATTACTTTCGGAGTTTTATGTTCAAAGTTGCGTTTGATGAAGCCCAACATCATATTCGCCTTTTTACTGGCAGCCAGGCAATGCGTACTGGTTTTAAGATCATTACTAATGATGACACCTAAATCCTTTTCCTGCTGTACTTCAGTTAACGATTTATTTTGCATTTGATAAGTTATATTTGAGGTTATCGTTGCCTATATGCATTACTTTACATTTATCGGAATTGAATTTTAATAGCCATTTATCACTCCAATCTGAGTTTATCTAGATCACGTTGTATGAGTTCGCAGTTTTCTCTAGTATATGATTTACCGCCTAATTTGGTGTCATCAGCAAATTTCGATATTTTAGATACAAGTCCGCAGTCCAGATCATTGATATATGTCAGAAAAAGAGTAGGACCCAAGACCGAACCCTGAGGCAGTGCACCCCACTAGTAACATCTAGCCAATCAGATGCCTCGCCGTTTATTACTACCCGTTGTTTACGATTTGAGAGCCAATCTCCAATCCATGAACATAACTGCTCTCCTAAGTCATGCGCCCTTAGCTTGGTCAAAAGTCGCTTATGGGGAACTGTATCGAAGGCTTTCTGGAAGTCAAAGTATATTATATCCGAGGGAATTTTAGCGTC
>JACEEZ010002734.1:75965-95375 GCA_016584305.1 Chionoecetes opilio
ATACCAGAGATGATGATTTTAGATTATCTAATATTTTCATCATTTTTTTGCGATATTTAGTAAGGAGGGCCTCTGATCTGGTTTGTTTGACGTCATTTGTTCCCGCGTGAATGATGATCAGGGTGTTTGCGTCGGCGTCATATGTTTAATTCATCGCAGGCTTCTGCTATGTTGTCCAGGGACGCTCCTGGAATGCAGTGCCTCTTTCTGTGGTGGGGATCACGACCACAGAATTCTACTAGTTGCTCACGAATGATTGAGTCCCCGATCAGTTTGACGTCCTTTTCTACTGACGTTTCGGCAAGGATTTCGAATTTGTTAGAGGTTGTGACGGGGAGTTGCTTCTCTTATCAATGGTTGCCTGATGCATGTCTTACAAGGGTGAATGGGACAGAGGAGGAGGAGGAGGAGGAGGAGGGGGAGGAGGAGAGGAGGAGGAGGAGGAGGAGGAGGAGGAGGAGGAGGAGGAGGAGGAGGAGGAGGAGGAGGAGGAGGAGGAGAGAGTAAGTAGCAATGAAAAGGTAATCGGAAGTTAAAAGTCAATGTAATAGCAGTTTTTAGGTGTGTGTGTGTGTGTGTGTGTGTGTGTGTGTGTGTGTGTGTGTGTGTGTGGTGTGTGTGTGTGTGTGTGTGTGTGTGTGTGTGTGTGTGTGTGTGTGTGTGTGTGTGTGTGTGTGTAAAGTAAAAGTAGCAATAAGAGTCAAGGTAATAGTAGTTTTAGTTTCCTTTCGTGTGTGTGTGTGTGTGTGTGTGTGTGTGTGTGTGTGTGTGTGTGTGTGTATGTACGTGTGTGTGTGTGTGTGTGTGTGTGTGTGTGTGTGTGTGTGTGTGTGTGTGTGTGGTGTGGGTGGGTGGGTGGGTGGGTGGGTGGTGGGTGGTGGGTGGGTGGGTGGGTGGGTGGGTGGTGGGTGGGTGGGTGGTGGGTGGGTGGGTGGGTGTGTGTGTGTGTGTGTGTGTGTGTGTGTGTGTGTGTGTGTGTGTGTGTGTGTGTGTGTGTGTGTGTGTGTGTGTCTCAATGTATTACCCAGGGAGGCAATACGATTCCCCGCCGCCGTAAAAATGGGGCTCATTTGCTATTAACTTGGGGCGTGAGGTGCTTCCAGGGGGTTTTGAAGAGCGTTCCCTGTGCTTACTACTGCTGCTGCCTCCTTCCTTCACTCCTTCACTCCTTCACTCCCTCCTGATCTCTCTTTCCCTCCTTTCTGCCTTCCTTCCCTCTTGATCTCTCTCTCCCTCCTTCATATTCCTCTTTCCTCCTCCATTTCCATCCTATCCATCCTTCCTTCCTTCCTTCATTTACCTCTTTCCTTCACCTGCATCTTCATCCCTCCTTCATTTTCCTCTATTCTCTTATGTTCCTCTTTCCTTCTCCTCCATCTCTATCTCTCTTTCCTTCCTTCCTTCCTATGATCTCTTTTTCCCTCCTTCATTTTCACCTCTTCTCGCATGTTCCTCTTGCCTTCCCCTCACGTCTTCCCACTTTCTTTCCTCTCCTGACTTTCCGTGTCTAACTTTTTACTACTTTCCTCCTCTCCACTCTCCTCTTTTTCTTTACATCAACTTTTCTGTCTTTTCCGTATAATGATTACCTTTCATCTCTGACATCTGCCTTTCCTTCCTTCCATTTTTTTGCTGTATCTTTTTTTGGGGTCCTATGTGTCTTTTTCTCTCTTATTTTCCTATTACCCTATTTTCCTTTTCTTCCTACCTCTTTTGTCTTCTTTCTCTACTTTTACGTGTCATTTCTTTTCATTCTCTCCTTCCCCTTACCATTTATCTTAATATTGTATACGCTTACCTTCCTTCTTCCTATTTCTTTTAGGCTGTACTTCTCTCTCTCTCTCTCTCTCTCTCTCTCTCTCTCTCTCTCTCTCTCTCTCTCTCTCTCTCTCTCTCTCTCTCTCTCTCTCTCTCTCTCTGTTTTTCTCATTTCCCTAAATTATATTCCCTCTCCTTCCGCTCACCTCCATTTACCATAATTTTTACAACCTTCTGCTATATCTCCCAATCTCCTCCCTTTAGATCTAACCCCACTATATATCACTGACCTACCCTAACCCCATTATATACCACTAACCTAATCTAAACCTAACCCCACTATGTACCACTAAGCTAACCAAACCTAACCTGGCCCCATCTGTATACCACTAACCTAACCTAAACCTAACCCCACTATATACCACTAACCTAACCCCATTATATACCACTAACCTAACCTAAACCTAACCCCACTATATACCACTAACCTAACCCCATTATATACCACTAACCTAACCCCATTATATACCACTAACCTAACCTAACCTAACCCCATTATATACCACTAACCTAACCTAAACCTAACCCCACTATATACCAATAACCTAACCTAACCTAACCCCATTATATACCACTAACCTAACCTAACCTAACCCCACTATATACCACTAACCTAACCTAACCTAACCCCACTATATACCACTAACCTAACCTAACCTAGCCCCACTATATACCACTAACCTAACCTAACCTAACCCCATTATATACCAATAACCTAACCTAACCTAGCCCCACTATATACCAATAACCTAACCTAACCTAGCCCCACTATATACCACTAACCTAACTAACCTAACCCCATTATATACCAATAACCTAACCTAACCTAGCCCCACTATATACCAATAACCTAACCTAACCTAGCCCATTATATCCAATAACCTACCTAACCTAGCCCACATATACCATACCTAACCTAACCTAGCCCCACTATATACCAATAACCTAACCTAACCTAGCCCCACTATATACCAATAACCTAACCTAACCTAGCCCCACTATATACCAATAACCTAACCTAACCTAACCCCATTATATACCAATAACCTAACCTAACCTAGCCCCACTATATACCAATAACCTAACCTAACCTAGCCCCACTATATACCAATAACCTAACCTAACCTAGCCCCACTATATACCAATAACCTAACCTAACCTAGCCCCACTATATACTAATAACCTAACCTAACCTAACTTTTACAATCTTCTACTACCACCCAATATCTTCCCTTTAGATCTAACCCCACTAGATACCTCTAACCTAACCCCACCTATATACCACTAACCTAACCAAACATAACCCCACCTATATAGCACTAAACTAACCTATCCCCATCTATATATGTACCAACCACCTAACCTAACCTAATCTAAAAAAATATATAATAATAATAATAATAATAATAATAATAAAAGATTACCTCCTCCGTTTCATCTAATTCTATCCTATTATTATCTCACTTCCCTCATTCATCATCATCATCATCTCCACCACCTCCTCCTATCATCATCTCCACCACCTCTTTCACACCTGCATCAACATCCTTTAAGATCCTTCCTCCTGCAGGTGTCTATAACGTTGTTAAGCCATGACTCAGGTGTTGCATTGCCCTGACGCAGCCCTCATCAAGGTGTAATAAGACAATCATCCCACCTGAGACTTATTTGAACAGGTGAACATGGGTAGTGGCTCCTAGGGGAAGTTACTCACCTAACAAACTACCAAGCTACCTACCTACACACACACACAAACACAAACACAAACACACACACACACACACACACATCGGTCAATCGTCCCGATGGTTAAGTGGACAGAGCGCTGACCTGCCATTCTGTGGTTAGCCGGTTCAAATCCTCACTGCTCCCGGGGATTTTTCACTGACAAATTCCGACGGTTATCCTTACCCCTTGAGCAAGGGGATGGGGTTGTGTGGTGTGTGAGGTCGCAGCATTACCCAAAGATCGGTAATAATTAGCTCCAAGCTCGCACCGGGAGGTGAAATTGGCGATATTAGAGTCTTGACTCGCGTGGACAAGTCCATGGGTGAATAACACACACACACACCACACCCACACACCACACACACACACACACACACACACACACACACACCCCCACACACACACACCACACACACACACCACCACACAACACACACACACACACACACACACCACACCACACACACACACACACACACACACACACACACACACCACACACACACACACACACACACACACACACACACACACACACACACACACACACACACACACACACACACACACACACACACACACACACACACACACACACACACACACACACACACACACACACACACACACACACACACACACACACACACACACACACACACACACACACACACACACACACACACCACACACACACACACACACACACACACACACACACACACACACACACACACACACACACAAACACACACACACACACACACACACACACACACACACACACACACACCCACACACACACACACACACACACACACACACACACACACACCACACACACCCACACACACACACACACACACCACACACACACACACACACACACCACACACCACACACACACACACACACACACACACACACACCACACACACACACACCACACACAACACAACACACACACACACACACACACACACACACAACACACACACACACACACACACACACACACACACACACACACCACACACAACACACACACACACACACACACACACACACACACACACACACACACACACACACACACACACACACACACACACACACACACACACACACACACACACACACACACACACACACACACACACACACACCCCTTAACTGCTGCTGCTGCCAAATTAGCCAAATCATTAAGAGAAAATGAGGATATGTTAAAAGGCAATGTTGGCATCGCCTGAATCTAGAATACGAAGTGCGGCGTATAATTACACGTGCACAGAGTCAAAACAGACCCGGTTTTACCTTAATTAAAGTTACGAACATTTAATGCTGTGAAATACATATGCAGATGAGGCATGAATGAGTTAAATATACGCGCCATCAGTTGGTCATACGTGTACATGTAATTAATGTTGTGAGGTGCAGCGTATAATTAGGTGAGGCAGCGAAGAGACAGGTGTTTATCGGAGCGTCACCTGTCCACTGACTCAATTATCGTCATGAAATTGCGATAATTGCGGCACCACTGCAGGTGTGCTGAGGGTGTGGCCGCCTTCCCTTATATACACAGCCTTACTTCCCATTATATGTACCTCCGTTTTGCTTAGAAGTCTTTGTGAGGTGCCCTGTCGAATGCTTTATAATATCTAGGCAAAGACTACTGTATACTGGACTTGCTACTTATTTTGGGCTATTTCCAGTGGAGGCCAGTTTTGCGATTCCGGACATTTTCGAACATCACTCCCATTTCCCTTCCTATGGTTTATCAGTATAAATGATATACCGTTATCTTCGTAAATGTTTGTTCTATAATATTATCAAATAAAAAACTGTAAAATACACTAAAGAAATGACATTATGAGAGAGTGAAGAAATATGGATGAAGTTAATTCACTTAAACTCTTCGCCATTTAATATTTTGCGAGAAAACATTTTACATGAAACATATCAATAGAAGCGGAATTTTATTAGCTTTCCATTGATATATTTCGTTGTCTGTATGATAAATGAATTAGAGCCATACATAAATTAGCGTTAACTAAATAAATAACCTCATCAAGCGGGAAAATTACCCGATTGATGATGTTACTTATTTAGTTAACGCTAATGTATGCATGGTTCTAATGATGGTTACGTAAATGAGAAAAAAGAGAAGTAAGATGACAAGAAATAGAGTATAATAGAGAGTAAGTAGAATAGTAGATAATGTAATAGAATAGTAGATAATAGTAGAGTAGTTATGTATATGAGAGAAATAATGTGGGAGTAATATGAGTATACGAATATAATACGACTAACGTGAGAGAGTAGAGTGAAAGATTACGAAAGATTACGGTTAAAAAAGTAACTAAAACCTTGCTTAATAAAAAAGAAGAAAAAAGGTGACGAAGTAAGATGACAAGAAATAGAGTAAAGAATAGTAGATAATAAAGAATAGTAGAGAGAAGAAGTAGAGAATAGTAGAGAAGATAATTTAGTAAGAGATGCAGCAGAGAAGAAAAAGTGTGTTATTATTTATAGACTGAAGGAGAAGAATATCTTGTTTAAATAGGAATAGAGGTAGAAAAATGTGACGCGGCGCTGCAAGACAGGTGTGAGGGAGTACGTTCTCCTCCCCTGCCCAGGTGAGAACGCGTTGCCCCCCCCCAGGTAACCCAACGCCTCCCCCACCAGGTGAAGGAGACAAACCAGAGCCACTCACACCTTACACCCTGCCCACCTCCCACACACCCTTCAACCCTACACCCTACCGCCCTACCCTGCCACCCCCACCTCTCGACACCCCACCACACCTCTATCTAAATACCTTTCTTCCTTCCCTTCTACCCTACCACCCCACTCCCACACCCTGCAAGTCACATCACCCCTGCCACCCCCACCATACACCTTATACCTTGCCACCTGCCACACACCCTTCAACCTACCTTGCACGGCGTCCTACTTGGAAAGTGCACTACCGCAGTGGATTGAACGGAGCTGGGGCCTGATTGACTGCTGCCTCCCAAGAAAGCGCCAGGCAAGGCTGCCGCACCACCCTTGAACTTCCACACTGAGCCTACACCAACACTACATTAGACCTCATAACACACACAGATAGCCCCGAGTTAACGGTTACCACTACTACTCTCGACCTGTGACGGGTTGTGGACCAGTAAGGGTCCTGTCAGTTAGTGACCACCATCGGGATTTAAGGTACCAGGGGTCACTGCTGCAGGAGGCATTGAAGTGTACGGCGTCCTACATGGAAAGTACACAATCCGCAGTGGATTGAACGGAGCTGGAGCCTGATTGACTGCTGCCTCCCAAGAAAGCGCCAGGCAAGGCTGCCGCACCACCCTTGAACCTCCACACTGTGTTCACACCATTACAAAACACACATAACATGACCTATCTATCAAGCACTAAACCTACCCCCACAAACTAGTAGTAGTTAGCCATAGATTACAGCTTTCAACTTTCCTCACAAATTCCATGCAGTTTTTCTATACTGCATGGTATCACTTCATTTCCGGCCAGCTTCGGCTGGATGGATGGGTGGGTGGGGAGGAGCCTTCTACTTTCCTATCATTTCTCTCTTATCATCTAGTTAGTGTAGTGTAGTTAAAGCAAACAGCCTTGTAAGGACCTATCGGTCTGTTGCTGTTTGTGTTTCCTTTGTAATCCTTTGTAAAAAAACCTATACCCTACCACCAAAGCCGTCTGTATGTAAAGGCCTGCGCCTGAGATTGATGACGTCACGGACGGCGTCTGTACGAGGCCACCGAGATGACAAGTTTACCTACCTAATTATATGTTTATCAGTATAAAAGATATATTGTTATCTTCGGAAATGTTTGTTCTATAATATTATCAAATAAAAACCCGTAAAACACATTAAAGAAATGCCATTATGAGACTCTCAAGAAATACACATGAACTTAAACTCTTTGCCATTTAATATTTTTCTCGAAAACATTTTACATGGAGAATATCAATAGAAGCGGAATTTAATTCGCTTTCCATTGCTATATTTTGTTTTCTGATAAATGAATTAGCAGCATGCATAAATTAGCGTTAACTAAATACATAACATCATGAAATCGGGTAATTTCGTACCTAATATAATGTTTATCAGTATAAAAGATATATTGTTTATCTTCGGAAATGTTTGTTCTATAATATTATCAAATAAAAAAACCGTAAAACAGACTAAAGAAAGGCCATTATGAGACTCCACAAGAAATTGTATGAACTTTAACTCTTCGCCATTTAATATTTTGCTCAAAAAACATTTTACATGGAGAATATCAATAGAAGCGGAATTTAATTAGCTTTCCATTGCTATATTTCATTTTCTGCTAAATGAATTAGAACCATACATAAATTAGCGTTAACTAACTAAAAAGATTATGAAATCGGGTAATTTTTCCCGATTGATGATGTTATTTATTTAGTTAACGCTAATGTATGTATGGTTCTAATTCATTTAGCAGAAAACAAAATATATCAATGGAAAGCTAATTAAATTCCGCTTCTATTGAATTTCTCCATGTAAAATGTTTTTCGAGCAAAATATTAAATGGCGAAGAGTTTAAGTTCATGCATATTTCTTGAGAGTCTCATAATGGCCTTTCTTTAGTGTGTTTTACGGGTTTTTATTTGATAATATTATAGAACAAACATTTCCAAAGGTAACAGTATATCTTATACCGCCCGTACATCCTCACATGCTGAAAGCTCGGCTCCTACTGACTCGCGGAGCAGACTCTGCTACTGACGTCACGTCCATCCCGCGCTCCCAGGCGCAGGCTTTTACATACAGACGGCTTTGCTACCACCCCTCCCTGCAAGTCACATCACCCCTCCCACCCCCCCTCTCGACCCCCACCAACACCCTGACCCCACCCCCCACCTTCCGTCCTTCCTAAATATCCTTTTTTTTTTCCCAGTTTTCTTCCTTTTCCCTTTCCCTTTTTACCCCCACCTATATTCTTTTTTTTACCTTTTTTTTCCCTTTACCTTCCTTTTTTTTCTAATTTTTCCTTCCTTCCTTCCCCTTCCTTTTCCCAAATTTCCTACCTATATACCTTTTTTCCCTTTCCCGTTTTTTTCCCCCCACTTTCCCCTTTCCTTTTCCTTTTAATTTTCCTTTCCTTTTTTTCCCTTCTTTTCCCTTTTTACCTTTCTCCCTTCTCAAGCAGGTTTTTTTGATTAGGCTTTTTAAAGTGTGTGGTTTTTTTTGTGTGTGTGTGTTTTGTGTGTGTTAAATAACCCCACCAAAACACACACACCACACACACACCAAAACACAAAACCACAAAACACACACACCCCACACACACACACATACACAACCAACACACACAAACACACATACACACAACAGTAAAAACACGCACCAGTACCCCGCACGGGGACCAAATTAGTTTAAAAAAAAACCACACACCACATAACACACACAAAACCCCAAAGCACAAAACACATACACATACCACAAAACACCAAAACACACAAACCCTACACACCCCAAAAAAACCCCCCACGTACACGCACACCCAATTGGGACACACACAAACCCAAACCCAAAAACTTCAGTTTTCCCCGCAACGAAATGATGGTTGCGTTTTCAAAATTTTTCCCCCCCACGGAGCCCGCCAAAGGGCTTTGGGGTTTTTGCACCGCTCTTTGGGGGGTCCTTCCCTTGGGTTCAAAAAAAACCTTCTGCCGCACCGTAATCTTGTGACATATTTTCTATACAAGCAAAAAGATCAACAAAATACATGGAAGCATACGGGGTGTCCCATTTTTAACCAGTTAAAAACGAAGGCTCTAGGTGGTTTGGGGGGGCGGGCCCGCCCCGACCTCATAAACCCCCAAAACCCCATCCGCCCGTGACTTTTTAACATGACATTATTTTAAACGGTTTTCTTTTTTTCAAACCCCTAAACATTAGGGAAATATTTATATAAATAAATATCATCTTGCTCATTCCTATCTCTGACTGTCTGAGGTTTGTCCTCAGATTGGAGTTAGTATCCAGTAGTAAACCCCAAAAACCCAAAACCCCAAAAACCCCCCTTTTTGGGGTGAGGGGTTTTTTAAAAATATCTTCTTACTATATTTCGTTGGGCTTGATAGTTCCCGTGGTTTAAAAAAATCCTTGGGGTTTTAAAATTTTGGTGTTTCAATACCAGCAAAAAAAGGGGGGGGTTTTGATTCCCTCATTAAAACCCCTTTTTTCCCAAAAAATATCCCCCGGGTGTGGGGAGTTCCCAGGAGGCGTGAAGACTTCCCGCCGGAAATTGGGGGTTTCCCCGGGGTTTCAAGTTAGGGGTTTAGTTTCAACAAGATGGCCCGGCTGGCTAGGCTTTAGGGAAAGTTTGGGACTTTGGGACGAGTTTCCCCCAGCGCTTAAAAAACTCCCAAAAAAATTAAAAAAAAAAAAAAAAAAACCATTTTTTTAAAAAAAAAAAAATTTGCCCCCCCCCTTTTTTTCCTTTTTTTTTCCCTTTAAAAAAAAAAAAACCCCGGTTCCCCTTCTCCAAAAACCCCCCTTTCCCCCCCCTCCATCCCCTCCTTTCCCCCCTGGTAAAAAGGGGAAGGGAAACCCGGGGATAAGAAAGGGAAACCTTTCCACCCCCTTTCCCCATTTCCCCCCCCGGGCCATCTACCCCCCCCTTCCCCCCTGGCAAGGGGAAGGGGAAAAAGGTGGGGTAAAAAGGAAACCCCTCCCCCCCTTCCCCCCTTTCCCCCCCCCCTCCCCCCTCCCAAAATTTCTCCTTTTTCCCCCGGCTAAAATGGGGGGGAAACAGGTGGGTAAAATTTTATTAGCTTTAAAATAAAAAATAATTTAATTTAAAAAATAATTTTTAAAATGTTAAAATTTATTTAATTTTAAAGGGAAATAAAAATTAAAAAAACTTTTTTAACTTTTTTTTTTTTTTGTTTCCCCTTTTATTTTATTAAAGATTTATGTTTAAAGGAGAATAAAAAGGTGGGAAATAAAGACGACAAAGGGGACGGGGGGGCTGGCTGGCTTTTTCTGAGTAGGGGGAAAGATTTTAGCAAAAAAAAAGATTGGAGTAAAATTAAAAAAATTGCTTTATTTTATTAATGAGTTATCATTTTCCTCCCCCCCCCTTTCCCCCTCCCCCCCCGTTTTCTTACCTCTATATAACCCGTGGGGCAAGGGGTTTATTTACATTTAGGGTTAAAATTTAAGGGGATAAGAAGGAAAAAAATAGTTTAGGGATAGCAAGGCAAATTTTTCCCTTTATTAAATTAAAATTAAATTTTTTTATATAATCATTTTTTTTGTAGCCTTTTTTTTTGTTTGTTTGTTACTGCACGTATAACAGAAAAAAAAAAAAAACAAAAAGGGTTAAACAGAAAATAAGGGGAAAAAGGATGAAAAAAAAATAAGCGGTTTAAAAGTGCTAATTAAAAAAAATAAAAAAAGAGGAAAAAATACAATTTGAGGAAATGGTCGCGAGAGAGAGAGAGGGGAAAAAATAGATCTTTTTTCTAGAAAAATTGCCAAGTACCAAAATACAAGGTTATTGACTTTAAAAAAGGCCCCCACCACGCCAGGACAAAAATTGGTGGGCTCGAACCCGCTGACCGAAAACCAGGGCGCTTTCAAAGGGGACCCGGGGCTCTACCAAAACCCAGCCACCCCGACGGGTAAGAGAGGGGAGAGAGAGAGACGAAGGAGGGGAGAGAGAGAGGAAAGGGGGGCCCCGGGAGAGAGAGGAAAAACGGGGAACCAAAAAAGGGGAATTAAAGGGGAAAAAGGGGGAATAGGGGAAACGGGGCAAAAGGGGGGGCACGGGGGGAACTTTTTTTTTTTTTTTTTTGGGGGGGGGGAAAATCCCTTTTTGGGGGAAAAAAAAAAAAAAAAAAAATGAAAAACCCAAAGTTTTTTTTGAAGGAAGGGGAAAGGGGGGGAATTTAATTTATTTAACGACCTAAAGGAAAAAAGAAGTTTAACCAGTTAAAAAAATTTTTTATTCACAAACTTAAATTCTTTAGTTAAAAGGGCCCCCAGCTTTTGAAGAAACCCCTTATTGAAAAAAGGAAATTTTTTTGGGGGGTTAACCTTTTTTTTTTTTTTTTTTCCCCCCCTTTTTCTTCTAAAATTTTTTCCTTAATGTTTTTTGTCTTTTTAATTTTTAAACTATTTTCCTCCTGGCCAAAACCTTATTTCATTTGGGCAACAAAAGTTTTTTTTGAACCAAAATGGGGGGTTCATTTTTGGGGATGCATTTAACTTTTTTTAGTTTTATGAGAGAAGATTAGGCCCAAAGGGAAAAGTTCCTTTTTTTTAAAAATTTATTAAAAACCTCCATCGGAGGCGTTAGAGTAAAGGGGGGGTCTGAAAATTTTTAAAAGGGTTTTAAAGGGGTACAATAAAGGAATGTGGGAAAAATTCTTTTCGGTTTTAATTTTTTTCCAGGGGGGTTTTTTAGAACAAGAATTCCCGGAATTCCCAAACTGGAAAAAAGGGTTTAAATTAAAAAAAAAAAAAAATGGTTTTACAAATAGGGTGTAAAAAAGATTGGAATTGGGGCTCAGTCGTTTGGTTTTTTACCCGGCGGGAGTAGAAAAACTGATAAATTTTTGGGGGGGGGGTGAAAGGTGGGGTTAGGGATGTTAAGTAACAAAGGGAAATTAAACCCCGTGTAAATTTTCCCCGGCCCCCTTGTAGCTTCCTTATAATTTTTTTATGTTTCCTTTTGTAATTTTCCCAATTTTTAAAACCCCAAGATATTCTGGGGAAAAAATAACCAGAAAAAAAGGTTTTTAAAAGAACGGGGAAATAAAAAAAGGGGTTTGTTTAGTTTAGGGTTTGCCCTTAAAGGTTTGGTTTTGGTTATGTTAAGGTTAGGTTAAAATTTTTAGGTTTTGGTTAAAGGGTTGGGGTTTGGGGGTTTAGTTAGTTAAGGTTTGGTTAAGGTTTTTTTGGGTTAGGTTTTGGTTTGGGTTTTGTTAAAGGGGAAACTGGTTTTCTTTACTTTTGGGTTTTTTTATTTTCCTTGTTATTTTTTTTCCTACTTTTTTTAAAATAACCCGCCTTTTTCCTTTAAAAACCCCTTACTTTTTCCTTTTTACCCCCTTTCAGTCTTTACCCTGTCCCCAAAAAAACTTTTATACTGGACCCTTTCTACTCATGTTGGGGGTATTTTTTCCGTGGAGGGCCATTTTTTGGCGATTCCCTTGGGCCCTTTTTCGAAAAATAAATCCCCTTTTTCCCTTCCCATGGTTTAAACAGTATATATGATTTTACCCGGGGTTTTTTCTTCGTAAAAAGTTTTTTTCCCAAAAATCAAAAAAAAAACAGTAAAATACACTAAAAAAATGCCATTATGAGGGAAGAATAAACCTGAACTTATTAATATTTACTTTTAACCCATCCCATTTAATATTTTTTCGGGGAAAACAAATTTTTGATGAAAACATACAATTTAAAAACTGTTTTTATTTGCTTTCCCTTGATAATTTTGTTGTCTTTATTTAAAAGAATCAGAACCCTGGGAAAATTTTCGTTTAACCCAAAAAAAAAAAACATAAACTTTTCGGATAATTTTAAAACCCCAGGAAAGATGTTTTTATTTAGTTTAAAGCTAATTTTTTGCATGGTTCTAATTCTTTATCAGGAAAAAAAAAATTTTTAGCAATGGAAAAAATAAAAAATTCCCCCTTATTAAATTTATTTTGCTGTAAAAAGTCCTTTCCCAACAAAAAATTTAAAAGGCGAAAAGGTTTAAGTGAAAATAAGTTCAAAGATATTTCTTCACTCTTCCCTAATTGGGATTTCTTTTGTGTTTTAAAAGTTTTTTTTTTTGATAAATTTTAAAAGAACAAACATTTACGAAAATAACGGGATTTCATATTTTACTGATAAACCCCTTTGGAAAGGGAAAAAGGGGGAATGTTCTAAAAAGGGCCCGGAATCCCCAAAAATGGCCTCCACTGGTCATCGGGGGGTTGGGGCGGGGGGGAAAAAGTACAAATCCAGTAAAAGAGTAGGGCTTTGATTTTAGGTATTTCTATATTTATAATAAAATATAGTTTTAACTATTTTCATTGGGCGCCTCCCTGGGTGGGACTAGGGGGCTCGCGCGGGCCCAGGGTACAATCTGCGGGCCCTGGTTCAATCCGGGCCGGGCAAGCCGGCGGCCCCCCCTACCAAGGGCCCTTTTCCCTCCTTCCCTTTCGGGGTGGCGTATTAAATGGGTACCTGGGGAATCCTGGGAAAGTTTAAATGTTTTTAACCCCATTCACACTAGCCCTGTGTCCCGGGGTAGCGGGGTTTTCACCCACAAAGAAGGCTCAAGGGGTAAGGACGGAGATGAACCCCCGGGCCATGGGGCAGCAAAAGCGTAGACCCCATCTTTTTCAAATTTTCCAAAAAAGCTGAACCCAGGAAAACAATTTTCAGTTTTATTTTTTTCCCCCCTTCCAAAAACTTGAAATTTTTTAAAAAGAGGAGTATTAAAAATTTGGCTTTACTTATTTTTTGGGAAACTTTTACTGTTAAATTTTACGAGAAAAAGGGGTTTTTGGGCTATTTCTTTTTGTTTCTGCCCCTTAAACCCTGATAAAAAGTTAAAGGGGGTGGGAAAAAAAATCTAAAAGAGTTTCTTAAAAACCCAATTTTAAAGGGCCAAACTTTTAACCCCCTTTTTTTCATTTTTAAAAAACTCTCATTAAAATTTTTCCTTCAATTTTTTTTTGCCTTTAACCCCCACTTTCCAAAAATCCCAAAACCCCACCCCCACCACCACCCCCCCCAAACCCCCACCAAAACCAAACCCCCCCCCCCACCCCCCCCCCCAACCCCCCCCCCCCATCCCCCACCACCATCACCACCTCCCCCCACCAACCAACCAACCCCCCAAACAAACCACCACCACCCCCCACCAAAACCAAAAACCACCAAACCCCAACCCCCAACCCCCCACCACCACCACCCCAAACCCCCCACCACACCACCCCCCACCCACCACCAAACCCCCAAACCACCATCAAACCCCCAACCCCTAACCCCCACCAAACCCCCACCCCCCACTACCACCACCACCAAACCACCACTACCACTCCCCCCATCACCCCCACCATCCCCCCAACCAAACCCAAACCAAACCCTCACCACCACCCCCTGACCCCCCACCCCCCAACCACCACCCACCACCACCACCCCCAAAACCCCCACTACCCAAAACCCTCAACCCAAACCCACTACCACCATCCCCCACCACCACTACCCCCCAAACCCCCAACCCCCCCATCACCCCCAAACCCCAAACCCCCAACCCCCAAAACCCAACCGCCCTACCACCATCACCACCACCCCTAACCCCCCATTCACTTTCCCCCCATCAAATACCACCATACCAACCCCCACCCCCCAAACCCCCATCACTACCCCCCCTAACCCCCACCCCCCCCACCCCAACAAACCCCCACCACCAAACCCAACCCCCTTTCCCCCATCACCACCACCCCCCTTAACCCCCCAAACGCCACCACCACTACCCCCCACAAAAACAAATTTTTTAATTCTTTTCCCCTTTTTTTAAACCCCCCTTTCCCTTTTTACGCCGCTAGAGGTTTACCCCGGGACTGCCTTTATTTTTCCCTTCCCCCGGGGCCCTTTTTCCCCCTTTTAAATTTTAAAACGGCTTTTTTAATTGTCGGGACATTAAAAAGGGGGGGAAAGGGGGGGAGGAGGAGGGAAAAAGGAAGGGGGGGGGAAGGAGGAGGAGGGGGAAAGGGGGAAAGGGGGGAGGAGGAGGGGGAGGAAAATAAGGGGATTAGAGGAGGAAGGGAAAAAAAGGAATCACAAAAAATTTAAAAAAAAGTTTTAGGTCCAAAATGAGGTTTGTTTTTTTTTTTGCTTATATTATTTGCTTTCACTGACTTAAATCTGACCAACCAACGCGAGGGAGAGGGTTGTAAAACAGGAGGAGGAGGAGGAGTAGGAAGGTAGGAGGAGGAGGAGGGAGGAGGAGGAGGAGGAGGAGGAGGAGGAGGGAGGAGGAGGAGGAGGAGGAGGAGGAGGAGGAGGAGGACATAATTGGCGTACACGAGGAGAAAACAGAGAGGAAGGGGAAGGGAAGAGCTAATAAAAAAGATATTGAGATTAAAAGGGAAAGCAGAGAATACACGGGGAAGAATAGGAGAACCAGGGAAATGAAAGGAGTATGAGGACGAGAGAGAGAGAGAGAGAGAGAGAGAGAGAGAGAGAGAGAGAGAGAGAGAGAGAGAGGAGAGAGAGAGAGAGAGGAGAGAGAGAGAGAGAGAGAAGAGAGAGAGAGAGAGAGAGAGAAAAAAAAAAGACAGACAAAGAAACATAAATTGGAAGAGAAATTAAACACTTCAGAACGCCTCCACAGACAGACAGACAGACAGACGGACAGACGGACAGACGGTCATATCGGGATGGTTTGCACGACTCTTAATAATCATTCACAAACCAACACAAAATTTTCTCGAGGCGACGCTACTGATTGCATTATGTGGACGGGACGATTGTAACTGTGACGAGAAAATTACGTGTGTGTGTGTGTGTGTGTGTGTGTGTGTGTGTGTGTGTGTGTGTGTGTGTGTGTGTGTGTGTGTGTGTGTGTGTGTGTTGTGTGTGTGTTGGTGTTGTGCGTATCGTGCGTGCGTGCGTGCAGTGCGTGCGTGCGTGGTGCGTGCGTGCGTGCGAGCGTAGCGTCGTGCGTGCGTGACGTGAATAGGGTGGGTGGGTGGGTGGATGGATGGGTGGGTGGGTGGGTGGGTGGGTGGTGGGATGTGGTGGGTGGCGGGGTGGGTGGTGGTGTGTGTGTGTGTGTGTGTGTGTGTTTATTTAGGCAACATACACGGCTATCCTGTAATCATAAGTACGTAGGTTAGATACCATTAATAATTGAGTTCGTTTAGATAGTTAGTTGAAGAGTTAGATACGCAGTTATCTTATAACTTCAGATTGTATAACTTATAAGAAAACTCGTCTGTGAATAACACGTATGAACATGATTTAAGAAAGATTACGTAATTTTTTTGATATAATGAAAAAATATAAATAACAAGACTGCATTATTAGTGACATGAATACAAAAGAAATGATAAATCTTGTTATAATAAAGTGAGGAAGTGAATTTATAACAACGCTACGAAAAAATATTATAATACAATACAAAAAAAAAAATACAAAAAAAAAAAAAAATATAACACAATATTAATATAAGAGTAAAACAATATAAAAGAATAAAAGAAAGTTAACCGTAATAACCAACTGAAACTTTTAAAACTATAACAATAACTTTCCTTAAGAGTATGAAATGCGCTTAATTTTTTCCCCTAAAGCAAAAATACAAAACATTATGAGCAAAGTTACCCAGGATAAAAAGTTAGTCATAAAAATTGCTATTTGAAGTGGGAGTAACAGGTCATTGTACAGGTGAGATGTAATTTATGATGCTCTCTTTAATGTTTCATAAAAAGAGAAAGAGCGTTGACTTAATGTGACACAGATATTAGATTCCCTTTCATAATTATGTTCATTATGAAGCATTAGAGCGTGGATCTTTTTTTATTTCACATTTTTTTCTTCTCTCTCTTTATGTCTGTATTTTGTGTGTGTGTTGTGTGTGTGCGCACGTGTGTTTTGGGGTGGGTTGTGTGTGTGTGTGTGTGGTGTGTGTGTGTGTGTGTGGTTGTGTGTGTGTGTGTGTGTGTGTGTGTGTGTGTGTGTGTGTGTGTGTGTGTGTGTGTGTGTGTGTGTGTGTGCAACCTTAAGTTATGTAACCAATCAAAAATCAACCTAACCTAATCTAACCTAACCTAACATCATTCTATTGGCAATCACAGCGGTGCCTTTGTTACAGAAAGGACGGTAGAGAGAGAGAGAGAGAGAGAGAGAGAGAGAGAGAGAGAGAGAGAGGAGAAGAGAGAGAGAGAGAGAGAGAGAGAGAGAGAGAGAGAGAAGGAGAGATGAAGAGAGAGAGAGAGAGAGAGAGAGAGAGCAGGCAGAAGGAATAAAGGAGAATAAGAATAATAGTGGCGGCAGGAGTCAACGCGGCGCTGGTAACACTGTAGGTCAGCGGGAATAACTACTTGGGAGTCGGTGCCAAGGTGGGCGCGGTGCCTCGGAACAAGTGCCAAATGAGGTGGAGATGTCGGTGTAGAGTGCCTGATAGAGTGGAGGGGGATGTGGAGCAGGGTGGAGGAAGGGGGGGATGTGGAACAGGGTGGAGGAAAGGGGAGACGTGACTTATGGGTTAAAGAAAGTGGATAGGGATGTCTCTTAGGGTGGAGGGAGGGGGGAATATGGAGCAGGGTGGAGGAAGGGTGGAGTGGACGTGTTGGTCAAAGAGGAGGAATAGGGAGACGAGGAGACTTAAGAGTAAAAATAAAGTGGATAAGGATAGATAATAAAGAAAGAATTTTAAAAAGTGGTATTTGGGTGATGGAATGAAGAAAAAAAGTTGATTTAAAGTAGATTACTAAAAACACTTGATTAAAAAAGTAGATTAGTAAATGTAGAAAGTAAAAAAGTAAAACGATAGGAGGAAAATAGCTAGGAAAGGTTATAGGAACAGATGAGGTGTAAAGGGAAAGATTTAAAAGGAAAAAATGGGATGCAAGTTAAATAAAGAAAAAAAATGTGGGGCTTCTGTAATGGAATGAAGAAAATGTGCGATAGAAAATAAAAATAAAACATGGAAAGGATATAGAAACAGGAAGAAATGGAAACGCAATGTGATAAAATGAGGAAATAGAGTTGCAATTCAGAAGAGAAAAAGGTGTTATTTTGGGCATACTGAAATCAGGAGAATAAGTCGTGGCTGAAAAACACATGAAAAGAATGAAAAAGAAATTGATGGAAAAAATAAAAAAGGAAAATGAGTAATGGCCGAAAAACACATGAAAAGAATGAAGAAAAAAAAGTTAATGATGGAAAAATAAATCGAAAAAAAGGTAAGAATGAGGTTGTGATATATGTGTGAGAAAAAAGTAAAAAAGTATTACTGAGGAGTGAAAAATGAAGGAAATGACTGATAACTGAGAGTAAAATATATAAAAAGAATGAAAAAAGGTGATGAAAATTTTGGAAATAAGGTGAAACAAAGTTGATTCAATTAGAAAACAAGAGGAAAAAATAAGACCCGAGGAGTGAAAACATGAAAATAAGTAATGATTGAGAATAAAAATGCATGAAAAGGATGAAAAAAGAAAGCAGAAATTAAGAGAAGGAAAGATAAAGAAGAACAGTGAAGGATTGGAAAAAAGGAAAATAATTAACGATTGAGAAAAAAAGCATGAAAGGGATGAAGAAAGGAGGAGAAATGACAGAAGAAAAGGGAAAGACCAACTGAGGATTGGAAAAAAGGAAAATAAGTAACGATTGGGAAAAAAAAAGGCCTGAAAAGTATGAAGAAAGAAAGGAGAAATTAACAGAAGCAAAGAAAATGAAGAAAAGCTGAGTATTGTGAACAGAAATTGTGGATTAAAAAAGAAAAACGAGAAAAAAATTAGACCCGGTGATTGGAAAGAAAAAAAACATTGAGAAAAAAGGCATGAAATGAATGAAGAGAGAAAGGAGATATTTTAACAGAAGAAAAGAGAAAGAAGAACGGTAGTAGAGGATTAAGGAAAGAAATGTAGGTATGAAAAAGATGAAAAAAGAAAGGAGAAATTGACAAAAGGAAGGAGAAAGAAGGAGAGAGAAAGAAGAAAAGCTGAGAATTGTGAACAGAAATTGTGGATTAAATTAGAAAATGAGAAAAAAAAGTAACAATTGATAAGAAAAAATACATGAAAAAGATGAAGAAAAGAGAAAGAAGAAAAGAGAAAGAAGAAAGAGAAAAAGGAAAAAAGGGT
>JACEEZ010002736.1:0-37596 GCA_016584305.1 Chionoecetes opilio
ACACCCTTTTTATTTTTTTCCTGTTGGGGGGAAAGGGCCCCTCCCGTTTTTTAACCAAAAAAAACCCCCCCCCCCCCAAAACCCCCCCCCCCGGTTTTCCGGGGGGGGGCTCTTTTCCCCCCCCGGGGGGATCAAACCCGGGTTTGAACCGAGCGTGTTTCCCTTTACTCACGGAGTACCCGTGTGTTGTATATTTGGGGTTGTGTGTTGTGTGGTTGTGTGTGTGTTGTGACTGTGTGTGTGTGTGTGTGTTGGTTTGTGTGTGTGTTGTGTGTGTGTGGTTTTGTGTGGACACACCTCGATAAGACTGACCCTCGTATCTTTACCACTATTTTAAAGGAACTCGCGTTTCACGTGTTCCATCTACGGCTCTACCCTTTAAAAAACAACAAAAATATAATGAAAAATAAATGTGAAATTTTTTAAATAAAATTTAACAACAAAAATAAAATAATAATAATAAAAAATAATGTCAATGGTATTAATTATAAATAAGTTAAAATAAAAATTAATAATAACTCAAAATAAAATAATCATAAAAAATAATAGTGATACTAACAATAATATTGAGAACAAAAATGATAATAATAATAAAAATGATGATTATAATAATAATTATAATAAATAATATTGATATGATATAAGATAATAATAAAGATCTGATCTCCCAGCATACTACCTAGGCACACACAGTACACACCACACCACACACCCCACCACCCCCACACAACCCAACAAAACACACACACACACCCACACACACACACCCCCCACACACACACAGGGGGAACCCCGTATTTTAAGGGTTCACGCTCGGTCCAACCGAGAAGTCCGGGGTTCGATCCCGGACGGAGCGAAACAGAGGGGACGGTCTTCTTAAGCCCGAGCCCCTGCCCAACCAGCAGTAAATGGGTCCGGTGTTACCCGGGGGGTTTGTGCCTGCCTCCCGGGGTGCGGGCTTGGGCCCACACTAAACACTTAGGTGAATGAAAAATAAATTTGTATGGAGAGGGGCCATAGAGCGTTGCTCTGGCCCTGAAAAATACAACTAGATAAATACAACTAATAAAATACACAGCCACACACAACACAACCACAAAACCTTAAACACCACGCTGGAGGTAAAACAGAAGCGGCCGGAGGGGAAGGTCCCAAAAATTTGGGACGCGCTGGGTAATGCAGGGACCCCCAACCCGCAGGAAACTGAAAGACCTTAAGTACCTATGGGTTTTGGGTATGGATTTAATGTCCCGTCCCCAAAACGTTTTTACCTAAAAAAAGTGATAATTGGAAGTAAAAAAAAAACGTAAAAAAGATAAACAAATGGCGGATCAGCTGGGCCGCTGGACCCCATTCCTGGCTTCAACGAAAGAATGGACAATTGGGACTAAAAAGCAAAACCAAAAAGAGTTGAAATGTTGGAAAACATTGTACATGAATTAAGGGAAAAAATTGAGAAGAGGGAAAAGAAGTGTTTTTTTTGGAAAAGATAAACTTTTTAAAAAAATAAGGGCGAAACAAAAGGGAAAAGCAGGCGATGAAAAGGGTTGAGCAAAGCATGCTAAAAGTACTCTGTACACAAGAAATGGAAAATAACACAAGGGGAAATGAAAGATGAAAAAAAACATGGAAGATAGAACAAAAAAGAACAAGAAAACCGGCAGAAAATAGAAATCAAGAAAATGAAAAAAAAATGCCCAAAAAATGTAGTCAAAGAAATCAAACAAAAGGAAATCAGAAAGAGATACGCTAGACAAAAAAAAATGTTCTCTTTTTGGTTTAAAGGGAGAAAGTGCTCCCCAAGAAAAATTTGAGAAAGAGGAAGAAAAAAAAGTGCAAAAGAAATTTTAAAGTAGTAAAAAAATACGGAGGTAGAAGAAATAGAAAAATACCATTTAGGAAAATATAAAGGGGAGGGGCCCGCCCCTTGAAGTTAAGTTTAGGTCAAAAATACAGCACTAGATTTTTTGTCAAAGGAGGGAAACGGGCAAAGACAGAAGAATACAAAAAATGGATAAAAAGATATAAAATGAGGAAGAAAGACCCCGTCGATGTACTTTTAAGAACCCAAAAGCAAAAAAGAACTGAGACTAAAGCATAAGAAAAAAAGGAAACAAGGGGGCCGCGGGGCTACACTTGGTTTTTTCCTGTTAAGAGGAAGGGGAAAGACTAAGAACGGAAAAACTGAGGACGGAAGGGGGAAACAAAAATTCTATTGGAGATTTTTAGACCAAAAACTAAAGAAGTGGTTCTAAAAGAGAAAGAGTAAGAGAAAACGTCAAAGGAAAAAATGAAATAGGATGGGGGTATGTATACCTGAATTTAGGTCTAGATTCTAGAAGAAACGAACTGAGTGATTCTGAGGAGGCCCCGTTGGGAGGGTCAATAAATAATGTATGGAGGAAAAAAGAAACCAAAAAAGGGAGGGGGGTAATGTGTTAACAAGGAAGGAGGGGTAGAGGAAATGTGAAAAAGGAAAAGGAAATGCCGAGGTGTTTGAAGGTAGAGTTGGTGATGAAAAAAGGAAGAATAAAGACTTAGAAAATCGTATACTTTTCCACCCTAAGACAAATTCCGGGGGGAGAGAAGAGTACGGAGACAGATAAGAGACAACAAAGTTTAAAAAAAACGATGGAAAATAGTGAGAACATAATTTTGATGGAGATTTTAACTGCAAAGAAGTTTGCTGGAAAAATGATATACTGAAGAGGAGAAAACTCATGGGGTGTTATTGTTGATTTGGTAATAAATAACATCATACTCAGTGGTTTAAAAGAAAAACACAAGATTCAGAGGTACGAAAACCCCTCAAGACTAGACCCCTATTGACGAAAAACTGGGAATAATTTGTAAAATATTTATCAGTGCCCACTTGGAAAGGGCCAGTCTTTTTGAATTTGAAAAAAATAAGCAAAAAGGAGGGAAAAAGAAGAAATAAAAAAGGGAAATACAATTATGAAAAGCAGACTTTGGGATTAAGACATTCTTCGGGGAGACAGCGGATATTTCATGAGCAACGATCCCAGAAAAAAAGGGGTGAGTTTTATCCGAATTACCCCGAAGGAATAAATAGTCTTTCCAAGATGTTATCGAAAAAGAAAAAAAAAAGAATGGTTTAAAAGAAAATGTAAAATTTGCAAGACTAGAAAAGAAAAAACATGGAATTTGGAGGAAAAAAAGGTGGCGCAACCTTTGGGAGGATTACAAAAAAGCTAGAAAAGATATCTAAGAAAACCGAAGAGAAGAAGAAAAATAACCCATGAAGGAATAAATAAAAAATTATGAATAACCCAAATTTTTTTATAGATATATTAATGGAAAAAAGAAAAACAAAAGGAATAGATAAGCTGAAGGTAGAAAGGGATAGTGATGAAGAGCATTACAAAGGCCGAGGGGAGAAAAAGTGCTTAGAGACTGATTTCAAGAGAAAGTTATTTAAAAAAAAGAAAAAATAATAGCAAAAGAAAATATAATGGAAGACTAAAAATGACGAAAAGAAGTAAAAGGCTAATGAAAGTCAAAGTGGAAAAGCCCCGGTCCGATGGAGTGTCGAACGGTATGAAAGGTGCAGTAACCAAATAGCAGGAAAAATTTCATATGGGAATTGAGAGTTCACTCAAAGGGGGCCGGTCCCGCTTGATTGGAAAAGAGCAAATATTGTGCCCAAATTTACAAAGGAGGGGACAAAGAAGAACCCCTAAATTACAGGGCCCGATCATTAACAAGTGTATGGCAAAAAGTGTGAAACAAATTGTAAGGACAATGGTTGAAAATTTTGGGGAGACAAACACTTGCAGGGGGCCCGTTTTTTATTTAGGGAGGAATGTCAGTAAAACAAAACTTTGAGCTTTTACTCGAGAGTGATCGTTGACACAGGAAAGAGAAGGGGGGGTTTGATGCATTTCTTTGGCCCAAAAAGGCATTTGACAAGGACCTCTAAAAGACGCTCTGGAAGCTAGAAATGTAGGTTGAAAGGGGGGTTTTTTTGAAGTGGATGGAAGATTTTTTGGGAACAGAGAGATAAAAAGTAATAAAAGATAAAAGTCATAATACCGTGTGATAAGTGAGTTTCCCCAAAAGGATCAGTATTGGGCCCCCGTGATGTTCTTGGTCTATGTAAAATGATATGGCAGAAGGTAAAAGGTTATATGAGTTTATCCTGATGTGCAAAAAACAAGAAAAAAAAAGAAAGAGGACTGGAGGATTTACAAAAGGTCTAGATAAGATTTTCAGATGGAGTCAAATATGGGAAATAGTTTAATGCCAAAAATTAAAGTGATGGAAATGGGCATAGCGAAAAGAGACAGAGAGGAAAGTATTCGATGGGGAAAAGAATGGATAAACAAAAAAAAGGGCGAAAAAATTGGGATTATGGATAAGGACAATTTGTCACCAAAAACATATAAACAAGATCACGGAGATAAACCATTTCTGAGGAAAATGAAAGGCATTCAAATATCTGTGAAGAGATGTCAAAAATTGGGGAACTCTCTGATTTGACCAAGGTTGGAATATGCGGCAGTGATTTTTGGGCCCACATAAAAGAAGGATAAAGGAAGTTGAAGAATACAAGAGCCCCACAAAAATGGCTCCCAAGCCTGAGAGATTTAAAATATAAAAAAAACTTTCATGACTAAACTCCCAACACTTGAGAAAAAAGGAGAAAGGGGAGATTTTAAAGCAGTGTATAGAGCATCAATGGGGCTGGAAAAATTGATAGAAATTATCTGTTTGTGGGGGCAGACAAAGTCAAAGAGGTCATGAGAAAGGGCTGAAAGAAAAGGCAAATGCAAGAGGGATATAAAAAAATACAGCTTCCCGTATACAAGCATAAAACCCGGACAACCTTGATGCAAAGGATTAATGCAAGAAGTATTCAGGACTTTCAAGGCAAACTGGGAAATTTGAGATTTGGGACGGGACAGTACGAGATAGCTCTTTTCCTGTATGTTACAACTAGGTAAATACACTAGGTAAATAAATACACCACCCCCAAAACACCCCACAGACCACGGCCTCCTAAGTATATTAGATTACTGATCAAAAAAAAAAATGGGCCCACGCCAAAAAAATTTTATTTTACGGGGGCTTGCTGTACTAGGGGTTAAGAATTGAAAAAAAAAAAAAAAAAGGCCTACGCCCCATAAAACTTTATGTTAGGGGGGGCTACTGTACGGTTGGGGTTTTCGAATTGTAAAAAAAAAAAAAAGATGGGGGACGCCAGGGGGGGATTTATGGTGTGGGAGGGCCCCGTATAGGCCCGGTACGTGGGAGGCGGGGCCCTGAAATAAATGTGGGTAAAAACTAGATCCTTTCCGCCCTTATTATTTTTTTACCCAGCCTTCACGATCCCTCGATTTAAAACTCTAAAACGTAATTATAAAGTGGGGGGGAGATCCCCCTTTAATGCCCCCTCCCCCCCATATTCCCCCCTGCCCTGGACCCCAAAAAAAAATTTCTAAAAAACCTCACTACAACCTTAACCAAAAACCTCCAAAACGAGATAAAAGGGGGGGGGAAAAGGGGACACAATTTTACCGGGGTTGGGGTTAGGTTAGGTTAGTAATTTTTTTTTTATTTTTTAACCCTCTCCCCCACTTTATTTTACTTTTTTAGGGGTATTGAAGGGATTTGTGAAGGTCGGAAAAAAAAAAACCCAACTAATAAGGGGAGAAAGGACAAAAATTTTTACCAAATGTGGTTCAAAATTTCATTTTAGTTTAATTAAAAACTTTTTCCCATTTCCATATTTTACATTACATTGGTAAAAATTTGGGGAAATATTATGGTACATGCAATGAAACAGGGTTCGAGCAAATAAGAAATGTCCAGCTTTTTCAAAATTTTTCATTGAAAAACCATTTTTTTTCCTTGGGGTGCGGGGCCTAGGCCATAGTCTACTCGGCCCCCCTTAAATCGGGCCAAGGGCCCCGCAAAAACAGGATACTTTATTTTTATGGGGTTTTAGCTTTTAACTGTGGTCTGGGGAAAAACCCGGGGGGTCACACAGCCCTGTGTCCCGGGGTAAGGGGTTTCTCCCCCACCACAGGCTCTAAGGGCTAATGCCACGGAGATCAGCACCGCATTGCCACGCGCAGCTAAGCTTTATGCCCCCATCTTTACATTACCTTTCCCTATGTTGTACGGTAGGGGTTAATAATTGTAAAAAAAAATAAATGGCCAAAGCATATAGGAAACTTTTTTTTAAAGGGAGGGCTGGCGATGCTGTAGAGGTTAAAAATTGTCTGGGGGAATGGAAAGTAAAAAAACACAAAAAAAAAAAACAAATACCGTTTACCGGTAATCCCGGTTTTTCCTTTTCGGTATCTGTTTTACCGGTATCGTAATTGTTTTCCCGGGTTTGTGAGGGACCCGTCCCGGGTTTATTACCCCGCAAACCGGTACCCCCCGGCAATCCCGGTATTTTCTTGTCCCGCAAAAACCCTTACCCCCCGGTCCGCCTCTCTTTCCCCGGGGGCCCCGCACCACGTTGCCAGGTAAAATTTCCCCAAAATATCGTACAAAACCCAAAGCCCAAAACTATCGAAACTTGCATCGTTTTATTGTCCCATTTTTCAAAAAAATAAATTTTTCTGTCAATCAATTAAAAACCCAATTGTCTGCTATTTTAATGTACCCTGAAAAAAAATCAAAAAATTTTATAAAAGTGTCAGTGTGCCCAAATGACTTGATAGAGGTTTTTTTCTGGCTAACATTCGAGGATTTTGCAAAGGGGTTTGGAAGGGGGTTGTATGGGTATTAAAAATGAGAGATCTTGATGAAAAAAGCTTGCTTCAATAAAATCTAAAACCTTTTCCAAACCTGCTAAAAAGCTTTAAGTTAAGCGGCATCCACGGGGGCGTTTCGTCAAAACGTTTCGTAAATTTTCCCCATCCCCGGGAGGGGAAAATTAACATAACCAAAAATTTAAACCAAAATTTAACCGGGGGTAGGGGCCCGCCCCAGTTCTGTCCACAAAAAACCAAAATTTAGCCACAAAAAGCGTCTTCATCTGTCGTTTCCCAGTTCTCTTTTTAACAAAAACCTCCCCCCTTTTCTCACAGTACTACGTATATATATGCCCCAAAAAACTAAAACTTTAAAACAAAAATATTCGCCCCCTCACACTGTATCTCTTCACCTTTGGGTTTTTTTAATTGGTTTGGGAAATAAAAAAAACGGTTTTTCGACGAATCAGTCCGACAAAAAACGCCCGTGTGTTTTTAAAAACCCGCTTTAGCCAGAATAAAACCTTATAAGTTTTTTTTGGGGCATTTTACTTTCCCTACAAAAACAAAGCGATTACGATTCGTTGGTTTTAAATTTTAATCATTTCCTTTAAAACCCGAGCCTCTTTTCCATCCCACAGTGAAGGGGAAACCGGATTTAGGGGGTTTGTAACCCGCCTCCCGGGGTTTTGGTTTGGGCCCAAAACCCCTATAAGTAATAGCAGGGGCAGCACTAGTTGGTTACAGGGAGATCCCTTCGGGGCGTCGATAATGCCCAAACTTCAAAAACAAACAAAGTCCGTTCACTAAAAACGCAGCCCAGGTTTGTTTTGGGCTGGTATTTTTTTGCCCCTCACTTATATCCAAAAGGGGCTGGCTAAAAAACTGACTATACGACAGGGGCAACTCGGAGGACGGAGCCGAACGTGAATGGTACGTGATCAGACCAGCATTTGCGTCATCCACAAAATTACACTATCAGCTGGGAAAAGAAATTTTTTTAAATTTAATAATCAAAATTTTACATCTCCCTTGAATTATTTTTAAAAATTCCCGGGGTTATCGTATTTTCGTACATGGGGGTTATTGTACATCGTACAAACGGGGCGATTTCCCTATTTGTACGATTTTTTTAAATTTTACGACTGGCCCAAGCTGGCCCCCACCAAGGGCCCCCCCACCTCGCACAAAAACCCCTCCTCCCGCCAACTTTTTCCCCCTCACATTCCCGGGGCTCTCCCACGGAAAGTTAAACAGTAATTTTTCACTTCTCATTTTATTTTATTAAAATATATATATATATAAAATAAATTTTAATTTTATAATATAAAATATAAAATATATAAAAATTTTTTTTATATATTAAAATTGTTAGGGATAACGGAAAAAGGGGTTTTGTTGGGGGGGGAAGGCTGTAAGTGTGTTGTGTGTATGTTGAGTGTCGCGTGGGCGGTGGAGCAGGGGGTGTAGGGGTGGGCCCTCCGGCGACCTTGATACCAAAAGCCGTGAGGCCCCCCGCGCGGGTTTGGGGTTATGGGGGCGGGGAGGGAGCCAGGGAACGTGTGGGTCCAAGGGGCCAACACGGGAGACACAAAAACCAGAGCCAGGGCAAAAAGGGAGGCATGGCGGGTGGGGACCAAACGAGGAGGGAAGGGGGAAAAACCCCGTGTCGGCGGTTCCCGGGGGATCCGGCCCTGGGGGGGGGTTGCCCGGGGGGTTTGTGGTGGGAGGGTGTACTGGTTTGGTGTGGTTGTTTTTTTTTTTTGGAAAGAAAAAGGCCCGTAGGGAGGCAGTGGAGCCCCCTTTTCGCCCCTCGTGCAAGAATGGGGGGGGCGACTTGTGGGCTGTGTAAAATGACCCGGGATTTTTTATTTTTTAAAGTGGCTTTTATTTATTTAAAACCCAGGGAAATGGGCGCTTGTGTTTCCTTCGCCTAGGGGTTTTTACCTCGTGAAAAATACTTAGCTCGCATAAAATTTAAAATACCGAAACCTGAAGGAGGGCTGCCCGGGTAAGTGAGTGGCCTGTAGCGGGGTATTGTTAATAAAAACCCCCCCTTCCCGTACAGCTCTTTTGCCGGGAAAAAACCTGGGGGGGTGTGATAAGGTCCCGGAGGGGGGGGGGGTGAAGAGGGGTAACAATATATTATTTCAGTAGTACCTCGCGTATTCGGACCCGACATTATTCGGGAACCCCATCTGGAGGGGTATTTACCAAAAAAACTGTGGAAAACCCCAAAATTTAAAATAAATACATTTAAAAGAGAATGAGAGAGGGCTTTCGTAAAAAATTATTTTAAAACAAGCACCCGGGCTGTACTGTGTTGGAGGATGGGGGTGCCGTGGATGTATTTCACGATAAGTTTTGATAAACTTAGTCGCCTCGTTGTCTTGTGGTAAAAAACCTTTTTGGGCCTTTTTCCCGGTCTGTGTTGAACAATGGCGCGCTTTTTTTGGGGCCGGTTTTTGTGGCTTTTTGGGGGTTTTTTCCGGGGTTCCTGGAGATGGAAAAGTTATGTATTCACAAAAATTATGTTTTGAATTTTTTTTTTTATGGGTTTTAGGGGTGGGGGATATAAAACCCTACATTTTTTCGGACCCTTATCAAAAAAATTCTTGGGGCCCCAATTTGTCCCAAAAACGGGAGGTTTCTTTCTGTATATATTAATATATATATATATATTAAAATTTTTTTAAAAATATATAAAATATATCTATATATATATATAAAAATATATATAAAATATATATATATTATATATAAAATATACGACAAATTTTAGGGGGACAAAGACACTCGCATTTTTTGGGGTTGGGGTTTATGCGCAAAGTTTCGCCAAAAAACAAATTGGCATCATCAGGTAAAATAGTTTAAAAAAAAATTAAAATACTATACTGCTAAAAAGCGAACATCTAAAAAAATTTTTTTAAAAAATAAAATAATCCTATATTATCTAAAAAATAATAAATAATAAATAAATACAAATACATTGTATTTTATTTAATATTATTATTTTTTAGATAATATAGGATTATTTTATTGTTTAAAAAAATTCTTTAGATGTTCGCTTTTTTAGCAGTATAGTATATTAATTTTTTAAACTATTTTAGCTGATGATGCCAAGTGTCTTTGGCGAAACGTTGCGCATAAACAACCCCAAGAATGACGAGTGTCTTTGTCACCCTGAAATGTCAAGATGTATCTACCTAAGAATACCAACTTATATATATAATATATATATAATATATATATATATAATATATATATATATATATATATAATATATATATATAATATATATATATATATATATATTGCGGTTGTCAACTTATTTACAACCGCGGTTGCGGTTGCGGTTGCGGTTATCAAACTTATGACAACTGCGGTTGCGGTTGCGGTTATCATATACTAGGAAAATGCGTAATTATTAATTGGAATATTACGGTATAGTGCGACTTGGCCAAACTTGGTACGTAATATATACTAATACCATATGTTGAACACAAGTTTTGCAACACACAAATAGCGGCAAATTATATGTACTATCAATAATGAAGTATATTCTAAACTTATATAGCTTATTATGAAAGAATAGGTCAAATTAATTAAAACAATATTATGCACAAAGTGTATTACCATAAATGTATTGGTAGGGGATAAATTACTATAAAAGTAAACTTTTTCCCCGGTTCCTCGGCCAGTCTCTCGGCCAGAGTCGCTTTGTTATTGTTATCACTTGATCATGAACGTCACGTGCATACTATTTATACTAAGCTTTAACAACCACAACCGAACTTAAACGGCGGTGCGGTTTGCGATTGTGAAGACTTCTAGAAATGCGGTTGCGGTTGTGAATTTTTGTGCGTTGTAGTGCGGTTTGCGGTGCGGTTATTCGATCCAAGACTAATATATATATATATAGCTGCAAAGCCGCCCTCCGGGCGGACTTTTGGCTAGGGCTATTGGTGGGCCTCAGGCCCACACCTGTGTTTGGTGGGCCTTCGGCCCACCAAACACAGACTCACCAGATAGCCCTTCTAACTTTCCTGAAATCATGGATGTAGAGATGTATGTATTAACGCTAACCCATTCACATCACCCCCAACCCATTCACTCACCCATTACCCATCACCCCCCACCATTCACTCACCCATTACCCATCACCCCCCACCCATTACCAATCACCACACACCCATTCACTCACCCATTACCCATCACCCCCCACCTATTCCCTCACCCATCACCCATCACCCCCAAACCCATCACCCCCACCCATTCACTCCCCATCACCTCACACCCATTACCCATCACCCCACCCATTCACTCACCCATTACCCATCACCCTACATCAAGGTTTTCTCAATTCTCGCAACCCATTTTTTTTTCACAATTCTCGCTAATAGGCTACTAAAAAAAAAAAAAAATAATAATTATCGGATCATCTCATAAGTGTGCTTAAAATGTGCCCTGGTCGACCCGGTTTCCAAACCTGTGCCATATGATGGGATGGTGCATGGGGGCGGCACCTATCGCGGACACACAGACAGACAGACAGACACACACACACTTTCGCTTATATATTATATATATATATAGTATATATATATATATATAATATATTATATATATATATATATATATAATATATTTATTATATATATATATGTATTATATATATATATATTATATATATATATATTATAATATATATATATATATTATATATATTATATTATTATATATATATATATATATATATATATATATACACAGTGGTGCACCAAGTTTCGCGCCTAGTTGAGAACTTTGTAATCTGCACAAAGCTCAAATCCGCGAAACCTTGTACTTTGACAAAATGGAAATATGGTGTTCGGGACCCAGATTGGAAAAATTTGGGTTTGGTCACTAAAGATTTTTTTTCTTTCAACTACATCATTGTGTAGATCTTTTCATCCTGCTTACTTTGAGCCCCCATTGCCATGGCGCAATTGAATATAATGGCGATGCACATACTGCCGAAATTTTCCGTAATAAACATTAATAAACTTTAATCATGCTTACCTCATTAATATGCAATTGGACGTCAGCATTACGAGCACCTTTGTTAATTTCAGCAAGAATTTCCTGTTTCATATCGTCGTCGAACTTACGTTTGTTAACCCCCTTTCGGTTGTCAAGCTTCAAGCCTTTTCACCCCATTTTGTTATCTGTTTTACGCCCTTAATAACTGTTCCTGTACTACCTGGCGTACTTGAACCACCAACAAACCCCATTAGCAGCAGTATACTTTTACTTGAGTTTGACTTGATACTGTCAAGTCAAACTCAAGTAAAAACCACAAGAGTTACATACAATTGAGGTACACCCTCACAGTGCGAGTGAAAGCGACACGCTTGAACTTGAACTTGAGTTGGGACGTCACCCAGCAATAACTGTCGGTGAAGCCTTTGGTCCGGCGTTCTCCCATATACGTAATCTGTTGGGAGAAACCCAAAAGGGGATAGCAAAACTAGGGGTTTCATTTTTCCCTCTTTCCTCTGCCAGCATCATATTTATACGGGGTCCCTCCATCACTGCCTATCTACACTCTGTCTCTCATCTCCCTCAATCCTTCTACTCCGACTCCGACAGATACAATACGCTTTCCATTGTATCTTCATCTTGATCTTGATATTACAGTTGGGACAATCTTCATAGGCAAGGCCATTGAAGGTTGCTCCTGTATAAAAAATTAAAACAAGGAAAACACAAAAACAAAACTACATACAAGCATCCATCCTATTGTTTTATAATTACTATTGTAATTTATTATTTCTCATACACCACATTCTTCCCAAAAAACCTCTTTCACGTCTCAATCACCCGTCCATTTGTCTCACCACACAGTCCCAGCAGCAATAACATCCATTCTTTTCGATCCAGACCTGTTTTTTCAACCACCTCATTCATTTCACATCCCATTTCAGTCAAAATCACACGCATCATTTCCATTATCCCCCCCTTATATTTTTCACATTCCAATATCACATGTTCCACTGTTTTCATTCCAAACTTCATCCAACACCCATGACTCCCAACTCTAGATCATGTTCAAGCCCGAGTTTTTTTATACAATCCAAAAACATGATTGCGAATGAACCAGTTACTACGGTGACACCCCGGCAGCCGTGGTGAAAAGGTCACTGCAACTCGCTCCGCTCTCATCACAGTGTAAAAACTCGCCTTCCCGGGTCCCTGAGGTGCTCTGCACTGCTCCTGGATTTCGCCATCGCCACCCCTTTGTGCTTGGACCGTTTTTGGGTCCACCACCCGTCGCTGGGCAGTGTGTACAGCCTGCTCCTCGACTGTGTTTCCGTCTGCCGCCGCCATGTATGACACGTCCCCGGGGATCGAGCCAGCCATGGATGTCCAGGTGGACGACGACTCCTTTCCTCCCCTCTCCTTCACCGCCGTCAAGAGGGCACGGGCGCCTTTCCCACGCACGCAGGAAGGGTCCTAATAAGGCCCCTCGCCCTCGGCCCGGGACCCCCAGCCCCCTCGGTTGCGTATGTCCAGGCCTCTCCCTCCTCAGAGCTGCGTCGGGTGCAAGGGTCTTTGCAACCCGAGCAGGGTTTTCCATGCTCTCCACTCTCGCCCTCGGCAAGTATGCCCAGAGGGGGAGACCCGCTCCCTGGTAAACGGCAGTGCCTTTTTTTTTTGTGATCTGGAAGCACAACATCCCCAAGGTACCTGAACGGGCGCTCCTTTACCCTGGGGGAATGGGAGGTCACCTGCAGGGCTGAGCGTGAAGGCCCTGGGCTTTCCTTTACGCCAGGGTGGGGCCCCTGGATGACGAGACGCTCTCGGTGAGGTTGGGAAGGACTTCGACCCTTCGATGGTGGCGAGGTGGTCGAGATCATCTGGATCCCGCCCCGCAATCTGCCCAGGTCCACCACTGGAAAAAATGGCTACGCCTGAAAGTGAGAGGGACCCTTCCCCAAAAAAGGGGTCCATCTCCCAGTTGGTGTACTGGGCCTGCCCTACCCTATCCTCTGCTCGCTGCCCCCGGGTGCCATCGGATCGGCCCACTCCCTCAACACCTGCAGGTCTGCGGTGCGATGCTCCCGTTGCAGTGGGCCTCACCATGCAGGCGTGACGACATCACCTGCACCATGCCCTTTCGCTGTTTCCAGTGTGGGGGTTCACATGGGCCCAGGTCTGCCCACTGCCCATTCAACCGTCAGGTCAGCAGCTGTATGCCGACTTGGCGCGGGGGGGGAAGCCCTGCATGCCATCAACAAGCAGTGAGGGACCTCGACCTGCCTAGCCTTCCGGCCCACCGCAGGCCACAACCATCACCACCCAAGCCCGCACCAGCTACACCTACTCTATCCCCAGGTACGGCGGTCCACCAGGTATGCCTTATTCCGCCATCACCACGGAATAGGTTTGGCCCGCTGCAGGATGCCCTGGAAGATGATGCCTCCCTGCCTCAGGATCCGCATCGACCTGAGCCCGGCAGCACTCCTCCTCTCTTGTGCGCCGTCGCATCCACCTGCGTAAACCTCGTCGACCGCCCGGATATCAGGCCCCTCCGTCTACACCCTTTTTTCACCTTCCTCTGGAAGGGTTACCACCTCTACCAGAAGGGCACACGTGTGCCGGACTTCCTCACCTATATGTGGCCCACCCTCTCCATGCTCATCTCCTCTCTATTTGAATAGGTTATGGCCATCACCTTCCTCCTCTGGAATGCCAGGTCTCTCCTCAAGAAGTCATCAGAGCTGCACACCTACCTGCGGGACTCACTTCCTTCGGTGGTCGGGTTGTGTGAGACCTGGCTCCGCCCTCACTTCGCGCTCCACTTTCCGGGGTACTCCGTCCTCAGGCGAGACCGCCAACAGGGCCGTGGTGGCGGTGTCCTCCTTGCCCTCCGAGACGTGCTGCTCCACTCCACGCTTCCCCTTCCTCAGTGGCCGGGTGGGCACCTGGAGATCGTTGCTCCCAGGGTTAGCCTACAGAGGGGTTGGCTCACCGTGGCAGTGATTTACAACCCAGGTGGTGCCGCCACTTCCCAGGAGTTTGAGCACTACATCGCCTCTCTCCCTCCCCCGGTGATCATCATGGGTGATTTTAACGCTCACCACCAGTGCTGGGAGCCTGACCTGCCTCTCCATAAACGCAACCCCTCAGGTAACACATTATTCAAGATAATGCTGGATTCTCCTCACCTCTCCCTGCTGAGCCCGCCTGGTCTGGCCACCAGGTTCCATTCCCACACTGGTGCTCCCTCGGTCCTGGACCTGTTTACTGGTGACCCGGCCTTCACCACCTCCACCTTCTCTACTGGGCCATACATGGGGAGTTGTCGTGCCCAGAGATCCGAGGAAGGAGAGGAAAGAGAGGAGGGAGAGGAGACAAAGGAAGGAGAGAAGAAAGGGGAGGATTAGCGAACAAAAGGGATTAGAAACAAAGGGAGTACAGGTTACATGTCAGAAGTGTTGGGCATACCGATGAACGGAAAGTCAGGCCGTGCTCCATAATATAGACAACGCGATGAGGAAGGAATGGTAATCCCTCCCTAGTGAGACAGGACATGAAAGGCATAAAATAAAGTGCCTTACCGTAAATAAGGACAATAGAGAAGGTACACAGTCTTAGCGAACAGAACGTTGTCGGAGCGAAACACAACGTAACATTTAGTGCATGAACATTTTAGAAATACGGAAATAGTAAAATAAGGAAACGATATGTATAGGGACAGTTGCCTCAAGACATGATATAAAAGACAGTTGTAACGAGGAGAGGACAGCAGATATTTACAGAGCTCCATAGCTCACAGTACATTTCCCATTGTAAGATGAAGGCTCTCTCCCGACAAACGTTACTCTTGTTCACCTGGAAACGTGGTAAGTGACATATATTTTCTGTAGTGGACTGAAGTGTCTTGAAGTTGTTTTGATGTCTTGAAATGTTTTATGTCTTGAAGTGTCTTGAAGTAACTGTCATGAAGTGATTTTCTGTTGTGTAGATATATACCGTGTAGTCGTAAACCGACTGTGTTTTATGAAGTGTTAGTTAGAAAAATGAAGTGTTTTGCTAAAAGTTGTTTTTAAGAGTTTTTGTTTTAGTTTTTTCTGGTAGGTTTTACTATAATGATATGAAAATAAAAAAGCAAAGATAGTGCGTGTCACAGCCCCACTTATGACGGTTTCAGACTTTTGCAAACTTAGTACCGATTTTAAAAAAAGAATGGTGCAGCTTTTTTGTCTTGGGTTTCCCCAAAGTAAAAGAAAGAAAATAAAAGGGGTTGGGGAACGACAGAGGACCACCTTCTGTGCTGGCCTCTATCCATAGGCCCCCCCGAACCCCCATCCGGTGCCTCCCCCGTGGAGAAAATTCCCCAGTGGCCCTTTACAGGGAGGCCCCCCGCCTTCCCCGGTTACCCCACTCTACCCTTGGAGGTTGCCGCGACTTCCCTTCGATCGACGCGCGCGGGGGTCGGCTGCCTTCCACCTTCCACGCGCCCACGCCCCATCGCCCGGAAAAGCCTTGGGGAATGACGACTGGCCCGGCCAGTACTGGCCCCCTCGAGCCGGGAAAACCCAATGGGGGAAAAAGATCCCACGATCGGCTGGTAAAAAACTATCGCCGTCTCGAACCCTCTGGAAGCCCATCTAAAGGGCCCAGGGAGTGATGGGGTCCCATGCCCCCCCTCCCCTTTCTTTCCCCAACAAGAGAACGTGGGATTTTCTGCACTTATGGAGGGCAGGAAGGCGCGTCACCCATCCTCTGACGGACGGTGCCCAGTCTCCAGGATGCCCCCCAAAAGGGCGGCGGTCGGGCCGCCATACCACAAAAGAGGGTTTCCCTGTCTTCCCTGGGGACCCCCCCAAGAACCCTACTCCATCGCCCCGGGCTTCCCTGAGAAACCCAGCCTTCCCCCCGGGGGAACGGAGGGGCCCCGTCCACACTGGTTGGCAAGGCAGTGGACTGCCCAATCCCTTACGATTCCTCCCCCACCTCTCCCCTCCCTACAGGAATGCCCTTGCACATTTTCAACACCCCCTGGGAGAAGGAAAAACCCCCCCTTTTTGGGGCCTCAGTCCTTCCCCATCCCCAACCGGGGGACAGTTCATCATTCCCGTTTCCTACAAACCCCTAGCACTCCCCTCCGCATTTGGGAAAATGATGGGCGCCTTTTGACCACTGCCTGTCCCGTGGCTCGAGGAGAAGCAATGTGAGGGGGGAGCGGTGGCTTTTCCCCATAGAGGACCCCGGGTGGGGCCCTCTGACTTCCTATTGGACACAACCGCCCCCCGCAGGTCATGCCACACCTTTCCCTTTTGAAGGGAGCCCTTGCACGGGGCCCAAACGAGGGTTTTCCGTTTAAGTGGCCCGGGAGGGCATACGGGCCCCCCTTTCCTGGGCCAGGACCCCGGCGGCGCTGTACAGGTTTCTGGGGTCCCCCTCTGTCGCCTCCGTCCCACACAGAGGGTTTTAAGGCCCATCCTAAGTCCCCTTTTTTTTCAACGTCCTCCCTCCGACCCAACCCTTTCCCCCCCCCCCCACTCCCCCTTACGCTGAAACATACAGTAGTAGGGGCCCCCAAAATTGGCCCAGGCTAGACCCACCGCAAGAAGGGCAACCTGCCTCGGGGGGCGGGGACCAGGGGGGGTTAAAAGGTCATTTTTCTAAAACACATTATGTGTTCCCCCTTAAACTATTTTCCCCCCCCACCTCCCCCCAAAACTGGGGGCCCACCCGGTTCCTTACTCCGGGACCACATTTTCCTGGGCTGCGGCGGACGGGCCTGCCTCCTGGGGGGCATTTTGGAAATCCCCCGCACCCCCTGCAAAACGCCTAAAACTCAGAAGCGGTCGGGTCCGTTGGGGGGCAACCCGGGACCCTCCCCCCAATACCCCTTGCCCCCATTAGACCCAACTCATGAGGAAAGCGCATTTAGGGTGGCTGCCCGAAATCTTTGACCAAGCGGACCCTCTTCAGAAGCCGGTTTCGGTTTTCCAGGGGGGCCATGAAACCCCGGTTCCCCCGCATGCCGAAAGGGATCCCCCCCTTGTCCACCTACGGGGGGGGTTTTTCTATCCAGCAGTACCCCAACTATGAGCCGCCCCCATCTCCCCCCCTTGCGCTCTCTACGCGGCTCGGGTGGATCAACACCCCCCATTTTGGTTCCGAGGCCAGACCCCCCTCTTTTAGGGCCCCTACAAGCTCCCCCATCTGGCCCTCCCCACCCCCCCAAAACCCCACCCCCCCACCTCTCCCCCCCCCCCCTGGGGACACCCCTCCATTTTTACCCTGCCCCTTTCGGCCCTCCTCCCTCCACTTACCAGTTTTTTGGCAGGCTCGAGGCAGGAAAGGCGCTGTATACACCACATAAAAGTTTTACAGGGGCCACACCCCCGCCCCCCCCTACGGCGGGCCATCTGACTCTGCCCCCCCACTGGGACGGGATTTCCCAAAACGATCTTAACACTGAGCTCTACGCCCTCCATCGGGCATTAACCCCTAAACATCCCCACCAAGGGCAAGGTGTGGTTTACACAGACCCCTCCCACTCCACCCCCTCTCCCCCGCCACCACACCTTTACTCCCGCCACACCATCCGAGGGCCCCTTCCCCCCCCTTTCCCAAGAGGGTGGGAGATCGCCTTTTAGTGCGTTCCCTCCCACGTGGGTTTCCCAGGAACGAGGGGCAGATTCGCTGCCCGGATGCCTAAAGATGTAAACACAAAACCCCCCTCTCCGCTCTCCCCCCAAATGCCTACTCCCAGGTCGCCGCCCACCCGGAATAACACCTCGGGGATGCCCTCCCCACCTCCAGGGCCAATACCCAGGACCTTCCCCCAGCCGGGGAAAGGAAAAGCCCCTGTCCCGATGTCGCCCCCCCCGCCCCGCCCGGGGGACACGCATCACGGCTACTGATCGCCTCCCTCGCCCCTGACCCCATTTCCCTTTGGGGAGGAACGTCTCTAGGAATTGAACACTTTTTGCTGCATGGCCCCGCTTTCCCTCCCCCCCGTGTAGGACGTTCCAAAACCCCCCCCCCTGAAGTACCCCAGACCTGCCCAAGGGGCGGCGGCGGGGTTCCCCCTTTGGCCACCCGTACCCCCTCCCCTTTCCTTTCCCGAGGAAGCAGGTCAAATCCCGCGCCTTGGGAGTGACCTAAAACCCCCGGGGGTCCCCTCCATCTGGCCTCCCAGGGTATAGGGTTACCGGGTCTCGAGCCCAACCAACAACCAAAAAAAACAAGAACATCTTCTAAACTAACTAACCCCTCCCACCCCACCCCTTCAGAGTGCAAACACCCCCCCCCCCCGGGGTTGTTAAAACAAATCTCGGCTTAAATTGCAGCCCCTACCCCTTTTTTGCCGTATTTTGACAACCCAACTTCTTTATCTTTTCCCAATTTAAAATTTGCTTTTTTTGGAAACTATTCTCCCCGTGGGTTTTGGGCTCGTCCAATCTAATTTTTATAAGTCCATCGCTTCCCCCTCGGGACCACCAAGGGAGGTGCTTGGGGATTTCAACTCGGGAGTGGGGAAAACTAAACGTAACTTTATTTTTCCATGGAAGATTTCTATTCCATGCGAGCCCCTCTTTTGTGCTACGCAAACAAGTATAGTCTTGGAGGGGGGCACATTCCCCAACTTTCCAACCAAACCCGTCAACTGGTTAAATCTGCTTGTTCTCTGCTGTCCAAGATAGAGAGGCGGCTAACAGACGGTACCGTAACCATCCATCTCCTGATACTCATGCCCTTTATATTTCTGCCAGTAATCATGCCAAATATTTACTTCAACTTACCAAAAACTCCTTCATCCATAGAAAATGTCAAAATCTTTCTGAATCGAATTCCTCTCGTGACTTCTGGTATCTAGCTAATAACATCTCTAACAATTTTCTTCTTCATATTTCCCTCCTATGCTTCACCCAGATGGCTCCACAGCTGTCTCATCTATTTCTAAAGCTGAACTCTTCGCTCAAACTTTTGCTGAAAATTCCACTCTGGTTGATGAAGGGCTTGTTCCTCCTTCTCCTCCACCCTCTGACTATATTATGCCTGTCATTAAGATCCTTCGTAATGATGTTTTCTTTGCCCTTTCTGGCCTAGATCCTGGGAAGACTTACGGTCCTGACGGAGTCCCTCCTATTGTTCTCAAAAATTGTGCGTCTGTGCTTGCACCCTGCCTGGTCAAACTTTTCCGTCTTTGTCTATCTACTTCCACCTTTCCTTTTTGCTGGAAGTTTGCTCACATCCAACCTGTTCCTAAGAGGGGTGACCGTTCTAATCATTCAAACTACCGTCCTATAGCTTTGACTTCCTGTCTTTCAAAATCTTTTGAATCTATACTTAATAAGAAGATTCTTAAGCATCTATCTGCTCACAATCTTCTATCTGATCGTCAGTACGGTTTCCGTAAAGGGCGATCTACTGGCGATCTTCTAGCTTTCCAAACTGAATTTTGGTCATCCTCCTTTAGGGGTTTCGGTAAAACTTTTGCTGTTGCCCTTGACATATCAAAAGCTTTTGATAGAGTCTGGCACAAATCTTTAATTTCCAAACTATCCTCATTCGGTTTCTATCCTTCTCTCTGTACCTTCATCTTAAGTTTCCTTTCAAATCGTTCTATTGCAGCTTCTGTAGACTGACATTGTTCTTCTCCTAAATCTATTAATAGGGGTGTTCCCCATGGTTCTGTCCTATCACCCACTCTCTTTCTATTATTCATTAATGATCTTCTAAGTTTAACTCAAGGCCCTATCCAGTGAGTATCCACTCCTACGCTGATGATTCTACCTTGCATTTTTCAACGTTGTTTATTAGACGTCCAACTCAACAGGAACTAAGTGATTCACGGAGAGATGCCACCGAACGCCTAACTTCTGATGTTTCTATAATTTCTGATTGGGGCAAAGCAAACCTTGTTTTGTTCAATGCCTCAAAAACCCAATTTCTTCACCTATCTACTCGACAAAACCTATCAGATAACTATCCCCTCTTCTTCAATGACACTCAAATATCTCCTTCTTCTACAATGAACATTCTTGGACTATCCTTTACTAAAAATCTGAACTGGAAATCTCACTTTTCATATCTTGCTAAAACAGCTTCTAAGAAGTTAGGTGTCCTGTGGCGGCTGCGTACTTTTTTATCTCCCTCCCAGGTGCTTGCTCTCTACAGGGGCCTTATCCGCCCATGTATGGAGCATGTCTCACATGTTTGGGGAGGATCCACTCATACAGCTGTCCTAAACAGGGTTGTGTCAAAAACTTTTCTTTCTCATCAACTCCCCTCCTCTGAATGACTGTCTTCCCATCTTTAAATCACCCCCGCAATGTTGCTTGCTTCTCTTGCATCTTCTATGGTTATGTCATTCTCACTGCTCTTCTGAAGTTCCCAACTGCAGCCTCCCCCACGCCCGCGCCTCGCTGCAAAAGGGACTTCTACTCATTTTCATCCCTATTCTGTCCATCATCCTACTGCAAGATTTAATCAGTATCTGTATTTCTTTCATCCCTTTCACTGGTAAACTCTGGAACTCTCTTCTGTTTTTATTTTTCACTTACCTACTACTTAAATCTTTAAAGAAAAGAGTGACAAGGACACCTCCCGAACAAAATTGGGCCCACCCCCCTTTTTTTTTTTTTTTAGAATTTATTTTTTTACATCTATTACAAAATATATATATACATATACATATGATAGCACATACATACTCATACACATACATACACATACATATATACATAAAAAGCAGTAATAAAATGAGCGGGCATCAGCCCGCTGCTGTAGCCGCAGCCACAGTCAGTTCACAGGTGGGCGGGGCGTGAGGTCACTCCCGCTCCTTAGTGTTCATCGGGGGGGTGGGGCGGCACGCCCCAAACCTCCAGCAGGAGGGCGGGTTTTTTTCTGAAACTGCCGCACGAGGGCGGCCGCGTTCTCCAGCGAGCCGACGCGCTGTCTGAGCCCCCTCTGTAGCGGGGCAGGAAAGCAGGTAGTGGGTCAGGGGATGGGGGTCATATGAGGACAGTGCTCACACGGCCGCTCCTAAAAACCCGTCCCTCAGCTCCTCCAGGGTCAAGTAGCCAAGCCGAAGCGGTGTAGGACGACCTCCTCGGCTCAGGACAGCTGTGGGCGGGGCGTAACGGCTCGTTGTTGTGCGTGGCTTGTTTGTGCCAGGCTGCCTGCCTCGATGTCGCACCAGCTGGCGATACTGTTGCCCTGCGGCACAGACGGCAGCGCTTCTGGCCAGTACCTTGGCCCCATGGATGCTGGGTAAGACAGTCAAGGTCACCGCTGGATGTCTGGTGGCCTCCCGGGCCGCCTCATCGACCGCCTCGTTGCCACGGAGGCCTATGTGGCTGGGCACCCAGTTGAACCTTACGCGGCGCCCCTGCGCGGCGAGGCCTCTGGATGTGGCCCAGGATGGCGGTGTGAGCTGCACGACCCCCTTTCTTTAAATTTTCTTATTGTCTTCTTTATAGGGATTGGCAACTAAGCGGGCTTTGTGTTTCCTCTTTTTGTTGTGGCCTTGGCCAGTCCTTTGTGATGTAAACAAAACAAAAACTTGATCTTGAGTTGGGAGTCACCCAGCGATGGGTCTTATACAGTCACCGTGCTGTGCAATGCACCATGTGGTGCTGGCAGAGCTGGGCACTAAATACATTGAAAGTATTTAAATACTAAATACTAAATACATGTGAGAAATATATTTTAAAAACCAAATACTAAATACATTTTACGAATGCATTTTAAAAACTAAATAATAAATACACAATTGTATTTCATACATTTGTAAAACATTTTAAATACACACAAATTTAACATGTCCCAAAAAAATGGATTCTCTTAGGATTTTCCCTTTGATTTGGGTTTTCCTTCGAAATTTTCCTTTTCAGGCCTAAAATTTTCCCTTTAAAAAAAGGAAATTCCTTTGCAAGTGGAAACACTGGTTCACTGTAACATCAGGATTGCCAGATAGTTGGGGCGGGTTTATGGCCAAATTAACTGAAAAAAAAGTATTTACATTTTTATAGTATGAGTATTAAATACAATGTATTTAAATACTCATAAAAAAATTTGAATACTGTATTTAGATACATGAAAACCAATGTATTTATAAACACAGTTCTAAATACCGAAATGTATTTGAATACGTATTTAAATACAAATTTATTTAAATACTGCCCAGCTCTGGGTGCTGGTAGAGGTAGGAGGGGAAAATGGAACCACTAGTTTCCCTTTCCCCCCTTTGCTTCTGGTCACGACCCTGAAACAGTCGCCACACACCCAAAACACTCGTACACCATGGTAATCCTCATCAAAGCCACAGTACCTGAAGGGTCCGAAACAATACATACCTCAATGTATATATTCCACCATTAATGTATAATAGATGAGGATTGAAACCGTTTGGTCAAACTAACTATTCTATTTTTTAAAACTAACTTCATCAATAATGCGGGAAAAACCAAAAAAACACACACTTAAAGTTTCCCTTCGCTCCAAAAACCAGTTTGCTGGGGGGCCTCCCAACAAAAACCAAATTTTAAACCACTGTTAAAGGAAGATGATGAAGGGTTTGATGGGGGGGGGTTTTAGGGAGTGGGATGTGGAATGTGGAAAAAGAGATCGATAGGGGTGAAATATGTGGGACTGAGAAAGTGGAAAAAATTGAGATGGGGCAGAAGAAAACACTGAAGGGGTACAAGGGGAAAAAAGGCAACAGCGTATAAAAGTTTGTATGAAAAAAGCCCGGGGTGGGGGCCCTTTTTCTTCCAACCCGGAAACCCCGTGTTTTTTGTGTGAATCCCCAAGGGCTATAATGGCCCTGACCCCACGTAAAGTTCCCGATGTGTGACAGGGTGAGTAGAAGGTGAAACAGGTGAATTAAAATTTTGAGAATTTAAACGAGGAGAAAAAGGAAAATGATGCTTTGGATTTTGCCTAAATTTGGGATTGAAAAAAAATGAAAATGGTTGAAAAGAAAAAAAAAAAGGGGATTTATTTTTTGGTGGGACGGTCGGGTGAGACATTGGCGGATGATTGTGGCAGTAAAAAGGTTTTTTGGGAAAGAAGGTGATGTTTATAAATAGAAATGGTCCTGGTGCTAGGTGTAGCCTTTTTTATCTTTCCTTTGTTTGGGACAAAAAATCGTCTAACGGGAAACCTATCATCACCCCCAAAATGTTTTTTATACTTGAAAATCATGCTACTATTTTATTTCAAAAGAGAATTGGTTTTTTATATATTTAGACAACTTATGGTAAGAAACAGTTTGAGTTATTGAAAACATAAAAAAATTTTTTTCACGGGGTTAGGGGGAAAAAATAAAATAGAAGACTGCACCTTTTAAATCTTCGGGAAAAAAAATATAATATAATACTAATAACCCCTTTAAACCCAGTAATTTTCCCACAAGGCCAATGTCAATTTTTTTTCTTTAAAAAAATTTATTTCTAAATTTCAAAGGGGATTTTATTTTATAAAAGGGGGCGGTGGCCCAGTGGGTTTGCGTCTTAGAATGGGAGCTCGAGTCCCAGTTCGAAACCTGCCGGGGGGAAAATCTTTCGGCATCTTTAACTTTGGGCGACAAGATCCTGGGGGGTGAGCACCAAAGGGCCCGAGTTCAAATCCCACCAAAGGGGGCAACTGTAAAAACCCCCGTCGAGGGGGCCCGGGAAAAAACCCCCCATTAGGGTTCCTGTTCTTTCGCTGCGACTTAAGTGCGGGGGAGGGACAATAGGGGGCAGCATGAGCCTAAACTAGGGGTAGACCATCACCAAAAACGGACCTTCACCTATAACATCACAGGTGCACTATAAAAAACCAGCCGTGCCACCAAACGGCCGAAGGCCAACCACATGAGCCCTCAAGGAAAAACATAACCACAGGCGCTATTGCTTCAAGTATAATAATATATTTTTAATTATATATTATATATAATATATATATTATATATTATATATATAATATATATATATATATATATAAATAATTTATATATATATATTATAAATATTAATATATATCTATATAATAATATATTATAAAAAATTATATATATTTATTTTTTTCAAAACACTGTTTTTGCCAGCTGTGGTTTGAATATTTTTTGCCAAGTAAATTGCAAAAAGATTACTTTCACAGACTAAAGCAAAATAAACAGACCATTGAGCTTCTCAAATTAACTCAGAAATGACGACAATTGCTCTCACTGTGGTGCCACACAACCAATACGTATTATCGCTGGAATTAAATTTTTCATAATTTGAAAGAAAATCAACTTTCACTCTTTACAAACAGATTATTTCCACTGCTAAATGCAAAATCAACAGGACAGCTGCACCAGTGAAAACTTCTAAACTAAAACAATGATGTTAATGGGTGATCCCCACGTATAAGATTTTTATCAAAGCGTCCCATAGCCAATATTTGTTTGAAATGCATTCTACCATCTTTGTTAATTTAAACATCATTTGTTCACTTTCAATCTGTTCATGCTCAATCATTCATTATAGAAAAAAGTCATAGTGAGGACTGTTCATAGAAGTGTGATGAATATAACAGATTTTGCATATTTGTACTGAACAAAGACTGGGGGCCCAAAGAAGCAGTGTAAACAAAAGTTTGATTGAACATTAAACGGATGTGAATGACTTTAAATTTCTTGGCTTTCTTCAACACAAAAGCATGGAAGGAGAGAGGAGGTGCACTGCATGGTAAACAAAAAAAAAAGCTTTCAAGATGCATGATGTGAAGAAGGAAAATGAGTACAAAAGTAAAAAGGCATTTTGATAGCATAAGGCTCCTGTCAGAAACCCTGCAGGAAGTTAAACATGGACATGAAATATAAGCCAAAAGCTGAATTCCTTTTCAAACAGTGGAAATGAGTTGTTTGGGATGCAAAATAAATGAAGAAAAGTTATTTATGTGTATGTCGTAGATGTGGTTTTGTCTAGTAAGGAGGTAGGAAAGAGTTTTGGAGTGTTGGAGGTGGTGAAACACAACACCCTGAAATGGTTTGGGCACCTGGAGAGAAAGGGAACCATAAGATGACATGAAATACAATAAAGAAATAGATGCAGGGGAAAGTGAAAGAAGATCCTCTGTCCTTTGGTAGGTTAAATATGGAATATATGAGGGGGAAGTAAGGGGCGGGAGAGTGGGTGTGTTGTTCTGGTTTATTCTTCTCGCGAGTGATTTACTCACATCGGTAGTCTCACATTGAATGTAGATGGTAAGGTTCAGTAACACACGTTTCAATCACTTCTCTACGTTGGAATGTTAAAAAAAGTGGTTTCGTGAGGATGTAGAGACGCCAGGGTAATTGAGGTAGTATAATTGGTAATCTTACAATATATACACTTTGGGCGAAATAGTTACAGTAGGAGCCAATAAAAATAAAAAGTTTGAATTTTTTTTCCACTTTGGTGTAATGGTGCATCTTATGCAAGAAACCATCGTATGCAAAGTTTGACCTCAATCGGTTGATATTTAGGGGTGGCGGATTACAACTTTGTTATTACCCTTATGCACTGGCCTAATTAAGGAGGGGATGTCATCTCTTGAAAGCGGACAAGCCGGACATCCCTTCCCCAGCAGGGGTGCTGGTCCCCCTCTTGGTGAGTATTAGCCCCCCGGTGGGGGGGGGGGGTATCATGGGGAGCCACCCCACTCATTGTGGCCGGCTTGGCCGGGGAAAGGGAACCCTTCGAGGTCCCGGGCTTTTTGATGGCGATGGGCCTCCACAACTTGGAGGAGGAACTGGCGCTGTTCCTCGTCTTTGGTCAGCCCGGAGGTTGAAGGACTGGATGAGCGCCACTCCTCGCTCGGCTGTGTCGTTGACGACGCGAAGTCCCTCGATTCGGCGGCAGGCCTCGACGTACGATTCCTCTTCCTGCCACTTCCGAGGGTTGGCGGACAGGAAGCGGTTCTTGATATCAAGAGCTTCGAAGAGGCGGAGGGAATTTTCGTGGGGAAGGGGGGCCCAGTGTTGCCCCCAGGAACTTGTGATGATGGGAGGTTTATTCGCTTGGCGGGTTCCTCGGCTCCTTCATCGTAGAGAATGGCCTGTACATTGTTTTACAATTGCTTTTTGTCGGAGACAGGGAGACGTGAGTCGAACAGTGACAGGCCAATGAGATCTTCGCTCAAGTACCAAAAATGGCGGCTCAGAGGGGTGAAGCAGGCCTTCCGAATACTTTTCGTGTGGTACGTGGAAGCGAACCCAAAGATCGTTGGCGGGAGCGTAGGATGGAAAACCATCGATTCGAACCATCGCAGGACGTAGATCTCGGTTGCGAACGATGAGAACCGGCTGGAGGGCTGACTTTTCTCGAGGTGTGACGACTCCAGTCAGCTGCTCCCGAAACAAGATCATCTTCAGAGCGTAAATGATACGCGCCACCCAAACGCGCTCAATGAAGCGCTCCGGGGCTACGGATCGAGGTCTTCGGAAGAGCGCCGCCGAGGAAAAGGATGCTCAGCTCAGCGATTTCCTTATAGTCGTCACGGGGCTGCTTTGTCTGAAGGCAGACGTTTCAAAACCTTGAATGAGATCGTCCCTCTGGAGACCAGAGTCTCCGGCAGATCTTTTTGGGTTTGCGAGGGTTATTGCCGACTGGTTGATGTAAGACCAGTAGTCCTTGAAGCGAGAGAAGATGGTGATCTCAGGACCAGAAGATGACCCCAAACACGAAAGAAAAGGCCTTCTCAAGGACAATTTCGTGAACGGGGATGACGGCAAGCAAGTGAAACGAGGGGGTCGGCCGATCTTCTGTTGCAAGATGGGGGCATGCACCATTGATGGCTCCGTGTTGGCACTGGTTGTGTCGAAGCACATCGCCACGACTCGTTCCTGGACCCCCCAGTCTTCTAGAGCCTCGAACACAGCTGAAAGCGGAGGCATAACCATTTCCGGAGTGCAGTTCGGGACTCCTGGGAGCTTCTCCACTCCTTCTCCTGGGGACGAGGATGGCGAGTCTTTCGGCGCAAGTGCCATCGTCCTGAGGAAGGATCTTCCCGTCCCAATGAACGGTAAGAGGGTAAGAGGACTAAAAGTCTCTTTGATGTCCTTCCCCAAAGTGGACCTGTTACTTCGCTTTTTGCCTGTCGAATGGACTCGGGATTCAGCACAAGCTCTTGTGGATCGGGGGCCCAAGCACTTGCCGTAGCCGCCACAATTGAAGGGCTTGGCGGTACTGACCCCCGTTCTGTCAAGGGCTCCGACGAGATCAGGGGATAGGACGGACTTCGTGCCCCGTGTCCTCAATCGTTTTGGGGAAAGAAGCGACCCCGGCGTGGGAAAGAAGAAGTCGATGTGTTGGCAGCGTTGGCTGGACTTGATGACTCAGCGATGACGACTCCAGCTCCACCATCTCTTCTCCTTTTGGCGTTTATTGACGGCTACGTGAGAGAGAGCTTTCACGTCGGCAAACCGATTCTTTCAGCTTCTTGTCCGACCAGCCATCGAACCCCGCCTCCCTTCTCCCGTGGGGAAGAAGGAATTCCTTGTCTTACAGAATGGTCATCAGAGTGAGGGCGTCGGAGGGGCGATGTCCCAAAAGGTCTGGGAGACTTTTTTTGGAAGGTCTTCTGTTTTTCGGCAGGCGTGACTCCAGAGTTATTCTTGCTTTTGCTCAGGATCTTCCACTCGTCGAAAAATCCAGTAATCTCCTCCTCACGCTAGTTTCTGCGATGGTGGGGATCCTAGCTCGTGTCCCGAAGTCGAGGACCCCCTTTGCAGCCTCAGCTGCACTCTGCTGCACCGTCTTCTTCTCTTCCTTGTGTGCGTAGAAAAATCGTCGTAAAACGTCTCCACGGCTGGGAAGTTTTGCTCCCGTGATAGTAGGGAAAACTATGGCCAAGAAGCCAAACTTCAGTTTGCTTTCTCGTGGTCATGACCTGAGGGCGAAAAGAGGAAATGTTTAAGATCGATCCGCCCCCTCTAAATATCAACCGATTTGCCTGAAACTTTGCACACGACAGTTCTAAGTACAAGGGAGAATACACAAAAGTACGTGAAAAAAATATTGACTTTGAAAAATTCCCTATGCGCTATTGGCACCCTAAATTTGTACAGGATCCCCTGTCAACACCTCCGTCCCACCCTGGCAAAACTTGTCGCCCGTCTGGGCCTGTCGCACCGGCGGAGGTCAGCCGTCGCTCCTCTGTCTTGCAGGTGACAAAATACTCTTATTTATCTATGACACATATACATCTACTCCATTACTTAAACATATAGTAAAGAGCAAGTAAAGTTTTCTACCATAGTATAAACTGATAATATATCTACTCTATATAAATATCTATTTTTGTTACTTAATCTACAATATATACACTTTGACGAAATATGTACAGGATACCCTGTCACACCACCATAAACCCACCCTGGCAAAATTTGTCGCCGTCCGACCTGTCGTCACCGGCAGCGGTCAGCCGCCGCTCCTCTGTCTTGCAGCTGACAACTACTCTATTTATCTATGACAACATTACATTTTGCTCCATTACTTAAACATATAGTAAAGGCAAGTAAGGTTTCTACCATAGTAAAAAACGATAATATATCTACTCTATATAAATATCTATTATGTTACTTATCTACAATATATACACTTTGGAACGAAATATGTACAGGAGCCCCTGTCACCCACCATCCTACCCTGGCAAAGGGTTTTTCGCCCCTCCAACCTGTCGTCAACGGCAGCGGTCAGCCGCCGCTCCCCTGTCTTGCAGCTGACAACTACTCTATTTATCTATGAAAACATATACATCTGCTCCATTACTTAAACATATAGTAAAGAGCAAGTAAAGTTTCTACCATAGTATAAAAATGATAATATATCTACTCTGTTTGTATTTTATTCTTTTTCTGTCTTCTTTAAAGGGACTGGAAAAATAAGCGGGCTTTGTGTTACCCATTTTTTTGTTGCCCTTGGCCAGTTCCTTGTGATGAAAAAAAAAAAAAAAAAAAAAAATAATATATAATATATATATATGTTACCATCTATTTATAAGAGATGAAAAAAAAGCTACGTGACATCTCTACAAAAACCCGCCGGTTCTCAATACATGCTAACCTAAGCAGTAGGTAAAGCAAAATGGGCCCCGGGAATACGTACCCACGCCCAACCTATCCACACCCATACATATAGGCCTTAACAGGTGGACTGAAGTGTGCAAAGATGAGTGCATGGACAAAAGGAAAATCTTCCCGCCATGGCAACTATCTTAAGGGAACTCTAAGGAACAGGTGTCAAGATGTGCCAGACTATACTAGACTAGACTTTTCTTGTAGCTAAATTTTCAACATTCTCCATATAGAAACGTCAGTAACATTATCAGTTCCTTGAGCAATGGCAAATCATAACAAAAACAACAGGCAGGAGTGACAGATGGTGAGCCTATATTACCGTACTATATTCCTTTATACAGCACCGAGTACTTTTTTTTATTCATTATATATTTTAGGTTGACCTTACCTCAGCTTTCAATACTGCTTTAATGTAACTCAAAAGCCCTGGATGTTGAAATAAACCTAAAAGTAGCAATAGCTAAATATAAGGGAAATAGCAGTCAGACTTACAGCAAAATCTTTTTAGTGATTTTCAATGTTGAATTTAGCTAAAGACCCTAATACATATAAACTTGAGAATTCCCCAAAACCACCATCTCACATGCTAGACAGCAAAAGCAATGGAGTGAATGCTTACATAGAGAAGTTAGGAAACTATGATCTAACACACATGCTTTAGTGATGTGGATGTGGACTGAAGCCCAGGCGGCAAGAGTATATTTAGTCAAGATTACCTACAAGGTCAAATTGGCGAATAAAATTTTAACTCACCCTACTTGGATCTTACTGCCAAGTAAAACGTTCGCACACTCCGCAGACCCTGTCCGAGCTGCCTTATGGAGTGATGTCTCTCCTAGATAGTCCTGTAAATGGAATAACCTCATAAATGCCTCAAGAATCAGAGAATGCATTTCACTGTTTACAATACATGACATTAAATATACTCCCCAAACTCTCAAAGTCCAGTGCATGGCTTCAGTTTCATGAGTATGTACAATAACCCTTGAGAAGTTACCATTAAAAAATCAATCAATCAATCATTGAGGGCATACGCCGGCGGGCGCGTCGCCTCGCCCACCCTAAGACGCCACTCCCGGGGGTCACCACGCGCGAGTCCCCATGCAGGCTCCTTTCCTATACCAATCAACTCTCGACAGGAAGCATCAACTTGCCTCAGCCACGAGCATTGTGCCCCCTTGGCCCCTTGTCGCCCCCTTGGCCTCCTCCACGCCGGATTGTCTCTTCCAGATACAACCCGATAGGATGGATCGGTTTCAGGGTAGCGTGCCACATGCCCATATAGCCGAAGTTGGCGCTGACGGACTATAAAGGTCATAGGCCTCGATTCAGTCTCACGCTGCAATCGCTAATTTGACACAAAATCATCCCAGCGATACCCCATGATTCTATTCTACGAAGACACTTATTACCAAAGGCATCGATTCGCCTCTTCCATTCGCTGTTTAGTGTCCATTTCTCACAACCACAGAATATGACAGGGATCACAAGCAATTTGAAGATCCAGATCTTTGTCCTCCTGCACAGGTACCGACAACGCCAAATACTCTAGCTGAGCGAGTCCATAACACCGTGGGCTATGCCAATCCACCGTAGGACTTCTTGACGCGACCCACCATCATTATGGACTTTGCTACCAATGTATGTAAAACTTTCCAAGATCTCAATGTCCTCGCCGCACGCATGAACATACTGTACTGTTTCATCTAGTAAGCCTCCAAACACCTGGACCTTGGTCTTGAGCCAGGAGACCTTAAATCCCAAAGGCTTTGCCTCCCCGTGCAGAGCCTCGAGAGCCATTACCAGGACCTCCAGCGACTCAGCAAAGATTACTGCATCATCGGCAAAAACAAGATCAGTGATCTTGGTGTTGCCGACGGATGCTCCACAATCACTTTGATCTAAAACTTTGACCAATACCCAGTCCATACAAATGTTGAAATGTGATGGGGCAAGGACGCACCCTTGCCTCACTCCTGTATTCACAGGAAAGAAGCTGGATACACTTCCCCAACACTTCACAGCACTCTCAGTCCCAGAGAACAGTCATCAAACTAATAGTCCTTGCAGGAATCCAGCGAAGTCGCAGAATATCTCAGAGTGACTCACGATGCACTGACTCAAACGCCTTCTTGAGATCAACATAGGCTGTAAACAACCCCGTCGAAACTCACATCGGCGTTCCACCAGGACACGAAGCGCAAAGATGCGGTCCGTTGTTGACTTACCAGGCGTGAACCCAGACTGCTGAGGTCTCTGATGCTTCAGCAGATGGCTGCGGATCCATGTCAGCAATAGATGAGCAAGCACCTTGCCTGGCACGCTGAGCACGTTGTTACCCTTTTCTGTCTTGTTTATTTAACGGTAACTGGGGTTAACCCATTTAACATACAGAGTCAATGACCTGTAGGGGTGATTTGCCAGTGATGCCTATCTTGACAGGCAGGTAACTTGCTTCCCTGCCCAGAGGTACACATATATAAGGTGGTATTGTCTAAACGTGGTCGAGCGGTTTTAAGTAATGTATAAGTATTGTAAGTGCCAAGGAATCGAGTAAGACAATATACTATTATATATTTTTATATATACGTATATATATTATATATATATATATATAATATATATATATATATTATATATAATTATATAATATATATATATATATATATATATATATATATATATATATATAAATTATATATATTATAATATATATATATATATATTAGGGTGTCCCAAGAAACCGACGTGTATCGGACACACTCCAGCACATGTTGCCCTTGTTCCCTGTCGTGACAAGTTCAAACAGGAAAACTTTCAGCTTCCTCTCTCGTCTTTTACTGGTCGCGCATTTCGTTCAGTTTTCTGCTCGACGTCAGAGAGTGAGGTAGTTGTCGCGTGTGTCGTTGTCGCGTGTGGTGTCCTTGGTGTCGGTTTGTTTCTCACTACATCTATATTACAACTATCTTAGTGTGTGAACTTAGTCGTTTTAAGTGTGTGCCTGCCGTATCCCTTGTATTTCCATCACTATAAATATTGTAGCTAATGCCTATGTATCTATTTATCGATGTAAAATAAAAAAAATGTATTCGGGTCTCTTTTGTGTTCCCAGGTCTAACGTGATGGCGTGTGAAAGACGATCTACGGACGTGGTATACTGGAGAAGTCCCCAACATCGTCATTCCCGGGGAATCGTCTTCCGTCGAGAAGGCGAGGTTCTCCAGGTGTTTTTGTTCCACCACTAGATCCAGAAGTAGGTTCTTTTGCTGCCAGCTGCTCTGAGCAGCTAGAGGCTTGGAAGTGGGCGACGTGCGAACATCCGACGTCGGAGTGTCGTGGGTGAAGAAGAAGATCCTCAAACTGTACGAGGAGTACGGCGCCTTGGCGAAATCCAAGTCACGGAAGACGGAAGAAATGAAGAGATGCATCTTCAGAGACAGCCTCGAAGACATGTTCGACATCGCGCATTCCAAGGCAATGGAAGCGAAGATCCCCGAGGAAGACAAGGCGTTCTTGGAGGCTCAGAGGGAGGACCGGCAGAGCTGCTCGATAGCTGGCGTGGACGAGAAGCTGAAGCGAGCGACTGAGGAGAAGCGACGTAAGAGACAAAGGATGGAGATGAAGAAGAAGACGCGGCTGCTTCGTCATCCACTCTGATCGTGACTGGGTTTGGCTCTATACATCCTCATCGTCCAACGAAGAAACCGAGGACGACGACTTCAAAGCTCGACACCAGCTAAATGTCACGCCGTCGACCTCCAAGGAGAAATCAACAAGAGCGACCCTGCTTGGGCAGCATTCCATCCATGTGCGACATCCTCCTACGCCCTGCTGAAGCCTCGGCCAGACATCGAACATAACTGTTCGTCGTCACCACCGGGCAGAGCAGAACCGCGAGAGATTGCCTTCTCTCGCTTCAAGCTGGTCCCTTTGTCCCATTGGACCAAGTTTACCGTCTAGGGACAAGGCATTTGGAGGGAAAGGGTGGCCGTCTTGGGTCCGGGGGGATACGGAGGAACTTCTGGGGTTTTCCGGTTGCGACGGGACAGGACAAGCTGTTGCGGAAACCGTCTTGAAAACTGGTGCGGGAAAAAGCTTTGGGGGGCAACTCATTGGAAGGCATTCGAACGACAGCGGGGAAACGGGGATGGTTTAAGGAGCGTGTATCAGGATTGAACGTGCACTGGAGAAGCCCTGGTGGGTTGGCATGCCGCCACCCATCCGGAAGTTTTTCGAAGGATGTCTTCGAGGTTATTGGGGGCCACATCTGGTCCAACATCCCCCTTTTCAAAGGGTCAGAATGTTGGCCCATCGTTGACCAGAGCCGACCAAGCCCTGACACCCACCCCTCGTTTTATCCAAAAAAGAAAAAACACCGCCTTTTAGTGTCGGTCACTTTAAACGTCTGCCTTTATGGGAATCATCCACGCGAAGAACAAAGGATATCCGCTCAGGTGGCCTACCTCGGAGGAGGAGTCCCCACATCCTTCCCTGCTCCTGTGCTTACCACATGGCCAGATGGATGGCCAAGGCCCTCTACGCCCTGAAGATCATGCTCTTCCCCTGACCAGTGGAGATGAGAGGCGGGAGTTGGCCCGGGATCCCTAGGTTTCTTTTTGGACCATGGTTACGCGAAAACTGGAATGAGGGAATGATCCCTCCTACGCAGCCAAGAACGACCCGATTCATCATGAGTGAAGAGGGTCTGCGCGAGGGGTTGCGTCAGTCCCGGGAAAGTGCCATGCGGGCCCCCCCTTTGGGACCTTTCCCAGAACCTGATCGGACTGGCCATCTTCGATGACCCCATCAGCCCCGGGGCAGAAGGCGGAGTGGTAGAGGGGATAAGCGTCTTCGACGACCAAGAATCCCGGCCCCCCGAGTCGAAGACACAATCAATTCAATGGCCCCTTTTCCGCCTTTGTCGTGCGGGCGATGCAGGTCTGAAAAGCCTATAGGAGGCCGCAACCGCCCCTTTCCTTAGGAGTCCCGAAACATGGAACACGGATTCATGTTTCAAGTGCGCGAAGAAGGGGCTGGGTCCTGAAGGTCACGAAGACCTCCAGAACGAGGGGAATAGCCCTCATTCAAGCTTCCCGGCAACCGGACGAAGGACGAACGGCAAAACCCCGTTCCTCCTGAAGCTTCCCCGCCTCCACAAGGAAAGCTGTCCCTAAAAAAACGAAGGCGGAACTCAAGAAGAAGGTGTTGGAGTAGGAATAAATAAACTAAATAAACATAACAATATTTCACATTCGTTTCCCTGTACCTAGGCTCTTTTGAACACGATAGAGTGACCCGAATGCAGATAATGGGTCGAATCTTAGAGGAGCTATCAAAACGTTCGTTTGCGCGACCATTAAATATTGCCCAATTTTCACGAAAATTGGGTGGAATCACTTTCTTTTGACAAGGAACCAGAGCAGCATGTGCTGGACTTGATATCATTATTTGATTTTCTACTAATACAAGCCTGGGACACCCAAAATATATATATATATTACATATATATAATTATATATATATATATATATATATATAATAATATATATATATAATATAATATATATATATATATATATATATATATATATATATATATATATATACATATATATACTCGTATATATAAAATATTTTATATATAAAATATATAAAATATTATATATTATAATATATATATATATATATATAAAATAAAATATATATATATATATGCGTCTCCTCCTCGTCTCCTCCGTTTCGCGTCTCCTCTCGTTCGGCCTTCCTCCAGCCGTTGGCAGCATATAAGGAGTTTGGCCGGAAACTTTAAGCTTACGGTGTCTATCGTTTCCTAGGCTCGCCCAAGTGCAGTCAATTTCAGCAGCCATGGTCGCTATGCTGATATAATAACACAAAATGTTGTGAAATTTGGGGGCTAGGAGCAAAGTGTTCACGTGTTGTCTCCGCCCCACCAGACTGGCTATCCACGTCACATTATATGGCATGGCGTGGTTACTTCGTCAGCATAATATCATCAAAAGGTGTCGTTGCCTCAGACAGACCGGCGACGGTAGAGACATACATACACACAAACATCCTGCTGTTTGTTAGATACTAAGATTATACACATACATATTATATCTATCCAGTGCCGTAATAATGTATATAAAGGTAATTTGCAGTCCTGACGGTCCCTTTCCCTTTTCAAATAGGACGACCAGCCCCCTTTTCCAGTCAGGAGGAATGGTACCTGATTGCCACACGGCAGTCAGAACAGCATGCAACCCGCGGATCATGGCCTCACCCCCAGCTTTGAGGAGCTCCGCACTGATATTACAAACACCAGCTTCCACCCCTCAATTTTGCTACAGCCTCTCTGACTTCGTCAAGAGAGGGTGCGGTTTCGTCAATGCGAGGATCGGCATCCACTGCCCGTAATCCAGTGGTGTGGAGCTGCCCAATTCGAGGGTCCACCGTGAACAACAATTCAAAAATGCTGTGCTTAATTTTTTTTACATGGAAATTGTAGTGATCAAAATAAGTGATGAAAATCTGTACTCAATCTGGATAATCCCTTCAATATGTCTATTCCATTACAAGTAGTATGTATTAATTTGCTTTCAATTTCAAACAACATAAGTGTCCAGAGCCTCTCCTCGTTGGTCGCTAGTCAAGATTGCGTATTAATAGCCTCTCTCCCCTCTTAATCTGAAAACATCACTTATATCAGTCGTTGTCTGGCGGTGAAGGAGACAAGACTTGTTACCCGTGACTCACCTTGTGCGACGTAGTGAGGTCAGAAGAGGATTAGCATGGCAGCTGCAGGGGAGCTTAGCGAAGGTTTCGTTTGTGGAGACGAGGGTGTTGTGAGTGGGAGCGAGGGTGTTGTGAGTGGAGGAGAGGGTGTAGTGAGTGGAGTGAAGGAGTCTCAGGTGGCTGCGATTGTGTTAGAAAGAGAGATAAGGGTGGAGGGAGAGTGCGAAGGAGGTTGTGTTGGGGCACTTAGTCTATTCTTGAGGCGATTGAAGTCCTGAAAATGTGTTTTCTAAGTGAAGTTAACGAATTGAAAAGTGTTGTGAAGAAGCAGGAGTTAAAGATACGATCTCTTAAGTGTGGGGGTGTCGGTCCAAGTGAACTGAGTGAAGGGGCACATGCGAGAGATGTACCTGAAAGGGTACCATAGGGTGGCATGCCTGGTGCTACTACTAAGGGTGGGGTGCCTAGTAAGGGCTATATGCAAGAATGCTCGTCAAATCCCGCCAGGTGGAGATTCCCCACAGTCGTATCTCCACCGGTGGGATCTTCAAGAAATGCCCGACCGTTGGATATTTGACAGTCGTACCAACACAAGCGGTGGCTGCAAAAAGCAGGCGTACCAACACAAGCGAGTCCAAGGCGGCATCAGTATTTTGACTGTTTTACACCTATCTCATTCCTTTTACTAGCCTAATTTTTAATTTCGCCATTAAAAAAAATAGCTTTGTTAGTGTTCGCCACTTATCTGAGGCGTTGATAAAGAAAAAATGGGCCTGAGTGATGCTTGTTCGTACATTTGAACGTCCCGCCAGTCGCCACAAAGCTATATGGCGGACCACCTTCACCACAGCCGCTCTCCCTCGTCACCACTTATCACAGCAATATAAGGCCTCCTGCACCTACTTTTACTTAATTATGACCCCGTGTTTCATTCACAGTGTATGAATGTCACTCTCGGGTTTTGTTGAAAACTGCCTGTAATGGTCTGGGAAGAAAAAGGATGGAATAAGGGCAGAGCGGTAGCAGGTGGGATGT
>JACEEZ010002738.1:0-31854 GCA_016584305.1 Chionoecetes opilio
ATCCCTAATGGTTGGTAATAATAATAAATATTGTTTTATAAAAATCGTCTAATGGTGGCAAATAACAAAAAAAATACGTTCTGGCCTTCAAAGGCTTGATATCTGTTAATAGCGAAGCGGAGGTAATGACTGATGATAATTAATTGGCTCTGACGTGTTGATCTGATGCGATAGAATATGATTAATTGATCTATGGTGTGTGTGTGTGTGTGTGTGGGGTGTGGTGTGTGTGGTGTGTGCTGTGCGTGCGTGCGTGCGTGCGTTGCGTGCGTGCGTGCGTGCGGCGTGCGTGCGTGCGTGCGTGCGTGCGTGGCGTGCGTGCGTGCGTGCGTGCGTGCGTGCGTGCGTGCGTGCGTGCGTGCGTGTGCGTTGCGTGCGTGCGTGCGTGCGTGCGTGCGTGCGTGCGTGCGTGCGTGCGTGCGTGCGTGCGTGCGTGCGTGCTGTGCGTGCGTGCGTGCGTGCGTGCGTGCGTGGGGTGCGTGCGTGCGTGCGTGCGTGCGTGCGTGCGTGCGTGCGTGGCGGTGCGTGCGTGCGTGCGTGCGTGCGTGCGTGCGTGCGTGCGTGCGTGCGTGCGTGCGTGCGTGCGTGCGTGCGTGCGTGCGTTGCGTGCGTGCGTGCGTGCGTGCGTGCGTGCGTGCGTGCGTGCGTGCGTGCGTGCGTGCGTGCGTTAAATATCAGGGTTTCTTATTTTTGTCAAAAAAAATCGATAATAATGAAAACTAAAATCCCTCAACTCAATATTTTCAACTCACTCTCTCTTTTTTTTTTCTGCTCTCTCTCTCTCTCTCTCTCTCTCTCTCTCTCTTCTCTCTCTCCCCTCTCTCTCCTCTCTCTCTCTCTCTCTCTCTCTCTCTCTCTCTCTCTCTCCTCTCCCCCCCTCTCTCTCTCTCTCTCTCTCTCTGTTTTCCAGCGCTTCCAATATTCGGCAAATTCACAAAACATCTCGCAAGAATCCGTGACTTCCTGATACTTAACGGCAAATCCTGAGTCTTTTTCAAAAGGTGCTTCGCACAAACATCTATTGCTGCTTGCTTTTACATGTTTTATTTAGTATTTTACCTTTTACCTATATTTTATCTTTTTTCATCTCATTATCTTTATTTTTTCGTCTGTGCTGCTTCGTGACACAGTATTTCCCCCTCAAGAGATCCCAGACTCTCAGAAAACATAAAGAATTGTCTGTCATAAGCTTAAGACCTTCACGAAATTTTGTTATCTACCACTGGAAGGGTTTATGTTGCCTGCCTCAGTTAGATTTATTATATGTTTCTAATGGTAATTAATTTTTTTTATTATTTTATCAACGTTTTTTTTTTCTTCATATGCTTATGTTTAAATGGTATTTTACTGTCCTCAATGGATATTTAAGACTACAGAGAGTATCAAATCACTGTATTTCCCAATATTTGCAAGGTTTAGAGGTTTGTATAATGTCACAGGGTAAAAATTCACTATATTTCACTATATTTGCAAGGTTAACACTGCCTACATCCACCTTTCATTCCCATCCCATTCTTTGGGGAGGCGTAGTAGAGATGGTTAGCGTCTCCGAGTAGCGTTCTTGGTGACCCAAGTTCGACATCCGATGAGAACCGTCTTCCACTGTAAATCTTTCTGCACCGTCGAGTGGCCTAAAAACATTTACATGCTGCATATTAACTGTACCCTTTACCTTCGATTGCAAGAGCATCGGAGGACACAGGGTGGCAGCAATAACTTCTGATTACAGGCGTTACCGTAAAAATCCTGCCTGCGAGCTTGGGTACATAAAATTGTCCAGAATCCTTTTAAAACTCCCTATTGACTCTACTGACCACCGAGTCCATTCCAATCATCCACCCTCCTATTTGTGAACCATTTTATCCCTATTTCTTTCTTTAATCTACGTTTTTCCTACGTTTCTCTTGTAAATCTAATTAACACAATCCAGCCAATAACATCACTCCAGTTTGCGTATCTATAACTACTGTCGTATCTGTCATTATAACTACACAATACAGCCACCGTATCTTTAACCGCGGCGGTAAAGAGGTACGGATGGTACCCGCTATGAAATGGATGGAAGATATGGAACAAAAGTCAACTTTGAACATGTACAAAAGTTTTAAAGGGACTATAGGATAACGCTGGATAGACAACACAGAAGGATCCAAGCTATTAGTAAGGGCAATAACTAACTCAATAGCATTAAACTGGAGACATATATTCTTTTATAAGATGTATATATTGAATTCCAAGCTATTCGGTGCACGTATATTTCCGTAGGCATTTCAGTTTTTTTTGCCCTACATACTATTAGGTAATACTTGCCCCTACCGACCTTTTTGCATTACACGTTTAAATTTTCATTAGGAAAACAAAACAAAAATATATATATATAATATTATTTTATATATTATATATATATATATTATATATATATATATATATAAAAAGAATCAGATAAGAAAAAAATTAAGTGAAAATGCTTGATAAATCTGGTACTAAAATACTTCCTTTTTTATAAACCCCAGCGCCTCTCTCTCTCTTCTCTCTCTGTCACCTGCCATCGTGGCTAGTGGACGTGTCCGACCTTGCTCCTGCTAACGTCCAACTTTATCCTGTCAACCTGATGAAGAACTGCCTGTTTTCTATACTCTCTGGATAACATTGAAGCCATCACAACTATCAAAGAAACATACACAAAAGCTCAACCCTTAAAGAAATACGGTTGTGTTTCGTGACAAACATGGCTTCGTGCAGTGAGGAAGCAGTGACTCCCAACACAGTGAATGGTGACGTGAGTGAACCTTCCTTAACCAGCCCAACTACTGACTTCCTAAAAACACTCCAAGACTCAACTCCAAAAAACACTGCCGAGAAATTGGAGTGAATAACGTATGGGTAAATAAGGACATATTAATCGACATGATAATGGACAAGCAAAGGACTCCGTTGACAACGCAAATTGTCATAGTGAAACCACCACTTAAACACAACTGTGCCTAACGATCTTTTCATGCAATAACAGTAATGAAACAAACAGTTGCTATAACTAAGTTAAGTAAACGGAGTAAAGACCCTAAGTGAATCTCTGGAACAATTAAAGAGGTATGTGGCTTCTCTGGTACTATCCCGCACGGGTGAAGCCGAGGTGGTGTCACCCGTCACCCTAAACACCCAAAAAACAGGGCGACTCGACGATCCAAGCTGGAGGATTTAATTACCGACTAACTAAATTAGAAAAACATGCGACCAACATCAATAGTACCCCCCCTGAAGCCACGGAAAACTCTGGGTACCTTTCTATTGAACGCCGAGTGTCAGTTTTAGAAGATAAACTACTAATAAAAAGTGAAAACAGAGGCCCAGGAAACGGAATGAAACACCAAACCATCCCACCTCAGAAAAAAAGACTCTATTGATCGGTGACATGAATCTGAGCAACATCAAAGTTCCGACCTGAATGAAAAACTGTGCTATCAGAACTCTCAAAGACGCTAATGTAGACCTCTTAAAGTGTTGGGTGCGTGAAAAAAACTACCTTGGACTCCAAAAAACATGCATTTTTTACGGTGGGTTTTTTGACGCAATAGAGGGCACGTCACCGGCAGGGGGTTCAAAGGACAATCTCAGTGCTCTCGTCCAGTGAACTAAAGGGCATAAATGAAAAATGGATATATGTGGGAGCCAGATAGCACCCAGCCTGCAATCTGACACTTTACAAGCAGAAATTAATGAAATAAATGAGCACACACATAAATGGGCAGACGATAACGGCATAGCAATAGTCAAACAGACCTCTTCCTTAAGCTGGGGACGGGAGAAAAAAATGAACATGCTACGACACCTACAGTGAATACCAAGGATCCATTCTAAACAGAACAGGTGTCGTCAGGCTGCTCAAAGCAATGACTAACCATTTAAACTCTCCCTTCGTGAGTGCTTTAGATTGGGAAAGGTAAAGAAAACTCAAGTCAAGCTCTCGAAGTAAGAAACCCCGCCACTACGACAAGATGGTAACCCCAAGGCTAATGCTCCTCCCGCCTACTCTTCAAGCCATACGCTCGCCACCGATGGGGGCCCGGGGGGCAAGTTATGGCCCGGAGTCTTTGGCCTCAGGGCTCAACCCAACCCTGAGGAGCAGTATAGGGAAGGCAAGCGTGCCAAGCTATGGCCTGACAGGGGGTCAACCCTTCCCTACTCGTATACGTCACACAGGCTCAAAAGGAAATCCCGAAACATTTCAAGAAGCACCAAGACAGAATCTACACTACTATCGCCACTTTCCCCCCTCCTCCTCTCACCAACTCCTACTCTGTCGCCCCCTATGCTCACCACCACCCCCCTCGCCACACTCCGTCCCTGCGCCCACCTGGGCCCAAAACTACCGCCCCGGAATATAAGGAACGTGAACGGTGCACCCGGTGGTCGTGATCATTACCCCCGACACCGGGGAACAGCAAGGTAGAAAGTCGGTTGTTACAATTGTGGAGAGTTTAAACCACCAGCAATTAAAACTGTCGGTTCGACCAAATAAAGTAAAGTTTGGCAGTTGTAAACGACGGGGTCATAAGAGCAAACTCTGGGGCCTCTTATAGCGCCTAGGAAAAGGGCCAAAGATGGTCAAGCCGATAGTTCCCTTAAACCAGATATAAAGGACTTTCTTAAAATGAACCCTTAAATTCACAATCACTACAAGGCAACTTGAGGAAATAAAGTTGCGGTAAATGAAAGAGGATGTCGATATTTTATGATTAGTGAGACGTGGTTTATCTTCTGCACTCCTGATTCCTATGTAATATCCCTCACCACAAACTATACAGGTGTGATAACGGTCGCGGCTCGGATGTTTGTGGTATGTGAAAGACCATCTCAGCTCTGAAGTATTAGAAACAAACATTGCGCAACAATTAGGTGTCGAGGATATATGGATAACAAATTCAGTGCAGAAAATTACCTTCTATCATTATGGGTTTTGCATTACAGACACCTAACGCTCTTTCTGATTATTTTGACTGTATTGTTGACCTTCTAAGAACAATGTCTTTGCGTAACAAACCTGTTTTCATACTCGGTGATTTACATGACGATCTTCTCAACAGTAAAAGCAATCTCTCACGAATCATCAAAATAAAAATTAACACCAAAAAATTAGCAAGCCCACTCGAGTCACTCCCACCTCCACCACAAATACTTGGGCATTATCATCACTAACAGCCTTTACTCGGTGGCTGACCTCTGACGTCATTCCTCATCCCATAGCGGACCATGACCTTGTCAGTGTCAACCGTCAATATAAGTAAACAAAAACCCACCCCCCTATCATTTAAACTATTTGTGACATGTCACACTATGATAGGGACACATTCTGCTCACAATTACTTAATGAAAATGAAGACTCGGTAAAATATTTAATACAGACGATGTAAATGAACAAGTAGACATACCAACATCCACGATAAACAAGTGCCATGGATTGCTGCGCCCTCATGGTTCAAAGGAAATACGCCGTCCCCTCCCGCCCCGTGGATGACCGATCAGATTCGGGAGGCAATAAAAACCCCGAAATAACCGCTCACGTAATCTCAAAGCACACAGAACGACCCCACTTGCAGGCCCCAATATAAGGACCTAAAAAAACCATGTAAGGCAAGCTATAGATAAAACAAGGAAAAGGGACTATCCCGATCTTTACTTAATTCTAAGAATAACATTGCCCCTACTTGGAAGATTATTAAGGACCTAATCCCTCCCCTAAAATGGCGTCTAATGCCACACATCTGACGCTGAAAAAAGTAAAGCGGAAGATTTTAATACTTTTTTCGCAACTGTTGGTGCAACTACTTACAAAAAAACACAACAGTCCCTGGGGTACATCACCGACCAAAATGTAGCTACAAGAAACGGGTAGCGTATCCCCCGTCAGTTTGAACATTCCGGCCCCCAGCCGTCGATAAAGAACACGTCATCTTAACTATCAAACACCTTAACAACACTAAATCGTTGGATCAGATATTATTTCCCTGCGTTTCGTTAAAGATTCACTTTTTTTTAGCTTATTATTTGACATTTACTATAAACATCCATCGTAACCGGTCTTTTTCCGAAACAGTGGAAGCATGCTATCGTTACCCCTCTTTACAAGAATGGAGGCACAGATGAGGGCAGTAATTACCGCCCCATTTCCCTCCTCCCTATCTATTCTAAGGTAATTGAAAAAACTGTTGTTACTCAACTCACACTTCCTCGAGTCAAATGATCTCCTATCTAACAGCCAGCATGGCTTTCGTCATAAATTATCTACCGAACAGCCCTTACTGTCTTCTAACCACATTTATGACAACATGGACAGGAAGCGGGTGTCACTATTATCCTTATGCCATCTATCTAAGCATTTGACGGGTCAACCACACCATCCTACTTAAGAAACTTGACAACACAAATATTGATACTTTCTGGTTTGACAGTTACCTAAATGGGAGAACGCAGTCAGTACGATTACATAACCTACTTCTTCGAAATTACATGTTACGTACGGTTTTCCCCGCAGGCTCTATACGTGGCACAATATTGTTTAACATTTTTGTGAATGTCGCATTATATTAATGACTGTATATTAGTGCAAAACGTGATGACACACAAATCCTCCACAACAACTTTATCAATAACCTTGACACCCTCATTCAAAAAACACAGGAAACCTTACATAAAACAAAGTTGTACTTTCTGAAAAATGGTTTACTTCTGAATACTAAGAAACACAGTGTATGGGTTTATAGGTACCTATCAACTATTATCCCAGATACCAGACAATCTCACTATACAGCACCACGACCACAACCCCTTTAACCCACCACACATATAAAAAACCTTGACTACACATGGGCAGGTACATGACTTTTAACAAACATGTATGTGAAATAGTAAAAAGTAACCAGATCTCTAATGTATGTAAATAAAATAAAAAAATATTTCGACAAGGAAAACTCGCCACAGCAAATTTTACCAAACATTGTACTTAGCATTATTAATTTTTTGCAATGTAATATGGGGCACAGCAAACAAAAACCTCCTAAACAATGTTCAAAAACTACAGAATTTTGCAGCAAAAGTAGTAGATGGTAAAGCCAGGAAGTACGATCATGTGACTCCAATTTGAAAGAACTACAATGGCTGAATGTTAAAGACCAAATAACTCACGACACAGGGGTCACTATGTTCAAGTATATGACCCATCTATATCCTAATCTGACTTTTCCAACTGTAGGGGACGTTACTGGTAGGACCACCAGACAGCGAGATCACCTGTACGTCCCTGAGACCAACACAGACATGGGGGCCAGATCTCTCTCTGTAAGGGGCCCCAAGTTATGGAACAGCCTCCCGTCGCTAGTTAAAAATGCTAACCCCCCTACAGTCTTTTAAAAATAAACTCAAACTTTTTACTTCGGGATGGAAATAATTTAGTATAGAACTTTTTCTTTTAATGTATATAGTATATTCTTAGGTAGAACTATATGTACCTTTTATAATGATTTTACTTATATATTTGTTTTCTTTTAATAATGCTTTTATTCCTTTACTTTTTATTAGCATATTCTGTATATATATATTTTAATATCGATTATTTTTCTATTTAACAATTTTATAATTATATTTTTAATGTTTTAATGCAAACTGTGTAATTTAAGTTATGGTAGCTATTATCTGAAAATAATTGTATGTAACGAATAACCACTGCGGTGGAATAAACTTATTATTATTATTATTATTTACTCTCTCTCTCTCTCTCCTCTCTCTCTCTCTCTCCTCTCTCTCTCTCTCTCTCTCTCTCTCTCTCTCTCTCCTCTCTCTCTCTCTCTCTCTCTCTCTCCTCTCTCTCTCTCTCTCTCTCTCTCTCTCTCTCTCTCTCTCTCTCTCTCTCTCTCTCTCTCTCTCTCTCTCTCTCTCTCTCTCTCTCTCTCTCTCTCTCTAGAGGAGAGGTAAACAAATATGCAAGAGAAAGATAGAGAGAAAATCTGGGCAAATTAACCCCCCCGCATTCCGTAATTATATTTATTAATTCTTTCCAGTGGCAGCCCGTGGGAGAGGCCCTCAGAAGAGCTTTTCTACGCGTAAAAAAGTTTACTTTCCAGTCTAATTTTCCCCTACACCAAATACTCTTATCAGAATAAATGTTATACTATTATCTTTGTAGATGTTTGCTCCATAAGATTATCACATAAAAAAACTGTAAAGCACACAAAACAAATGCCATTAAGAAACTGAATAAATGTGCATAAACAGTACATTGACTTCAACTCTTCACTACCGTAGATAACACTAAAGTCGCCAAAATAAAGTTTTTTTTATTTACAGACGTGTGGTGGCGTTAATACTTACATTTCTACATCCTTGATTTCAGGAAAGTTAAAAGGGTCCATCTGGAGAGTCTGTGTCATTTTGTATCTTTATCTGTGTCATATTATGGCTATAAATGAACAAATTACAAAAATATCAACAAAGTGGCGACCAACAATAAGGTCGCTATCAAGTGTTTATTTACTGAGTGTCCTCCAGCCGGCGTCGTCGCCCGAAAAAAAAACGAGTAGGGAAATTTGAAACCGTATATACCTGCAGATACAAAGCATAAAACAACGCTGAAACAGGGTAGATTATACAGTCATGATATAAACTACTGTTTATCATCTTTAGTGGCACATAAAAATCAGTAGTGATGCTATAATTCGTAATTTTTGGCGGCTGTCGACATTATTGCAGCTGGCGACTATACTGTTACCTACAATAGTAAAACAAAGTGAGAAAGCATTCAATGTGTTGCATACCAAAAGAAGCGGGATTATACCAGTCATCCATATAAGCAATTAGTTTTCTGATAAATGAATAAGCACCGTGGAAAAAGTCGCGTAAACTAAACATTTCTCTCGAAACAATCAAATTTTTATACATTTTCTCGATTTTTTTATCAATGTTTTATGATACAGCTTTGAGTTTTGTTTCACTGTGTAGAATTCCAGAAAACATAGAAAATGAATGTAAGCTTTTAGTATTATGTCAAAAAAAAAATTTTGGTGAATATTTCTTGATAATTTTATTAAACACCCGATAAATACGGACAGTGCAGAAAGTTCCCACCTTCTTTTCTTGAAACTTTTCTCACTAAAGTAATTTGCTATCTATGAATAAATATAAATGACAATTTCATCAGCAGTTCTGGATGTCTTCAGAATATTCGTATCTGCAATATTTCCTGAGATATATCCGTGTAAACTTGACTATCTAATAGCAGTGAAATATTATTTACAACCTATATATTTTGGTTAATTGTTTGGAAAATATGCACGAAAGTTGTATAGATGAATATTTCCACACTAAAGACAAGAATGCCACCAAGCAATAATTTCTAGCTTCAATAATTTCGGAGATGGAGGATTTTTGAGCTGAAGCCAAACCGCATTCTCCTCTCCCCATGGAAAAAAGAGAAAGAAGGCGGGGCCCTTATTCTTTCGTCCCCCCCCTTTCTGCCCTATTTTTTCCAAAAATTTTGTGGGATATACTGTAGAAAACAAGTAAACTAAAAAATTTTTCATGCTTTACACACAAATAACGCCACACATACGCTACAGTCAAGCATCACAAAAAAAGGGGGCCTTTTTTTCAGTATATTTTTTTAAAAACACCAAAAAACCCAAAAGGTACAAAAAAAACCCATAGGGTTTAGCTGCCCCAAATAATATAAAAAAAAATGTTTGAAAGGTGTAAAAATTCCCAAGAAATTTTTATATAAAAAAAAAAAATTACCCGGGGGTAAAATCATATATAAGCAATTTTCCCAGCACATTTTTGAGGTCTATACTCATCCCCGGAAAAATAAACGAAAACCTTCAGGAAAAGGGCCCATTTTTAAAGGATATAAATCGCTAAAACCCTCGCCCCCATGAGCTTGAACTGTCCGTTATAAAACCTTTATAGGGTTTTGGTATGGCCTTTTTTAAAAAGAAAATTGTATCGGGATCTTTCTTTAATTTTCCCACTGAAGGTCATTTACATAGATTTTTTTTTAATGCAACAAAGTCAAAACACTACCGCCAAAATATTGTTCGGGGACATCATAACACAGCCCCTTCCAAAGGGAAATTCAAAAAAGACTTATGGCACCCTATGATTCCGGAGAGATACCCTTACATATGGCAGTTTTTTAAAGGGCCCCGGGGAAATCCATCAAGACCGTGAGGAATTCGGGAAAAAACTTGTAAATTAAGTCGAAGCTTTTTTTAAAAAAAGTTTTCGCCTTCCTTCCCGCGAGAAATTTGAAACAGACGGCTTTGGTATAACAAAATCATTATTTTCAAAAGGGGTTCCCCCGAAAGACCAAAAAGGAGCATATTAAAGTTATTGTATCTCTACACAAGGCAGAAAAGGCCAGGGAAGAAATATCAAGGTTGGGTGTTACGAAAGGAAATTTTTGGGGCATAAGTGGGTGGAGATTTTGGGGGTGGCGTGGGGGGTTTGGGGACAGCCGCGACACCGTAACTTTATAAGGGCCAGGGTGAGGTTTAAAAAACACAGCAAGCCCCCCAAATGTCACGAAAGGGCAAGTGGATGCCCACCCTCAAATAAGAGCAAAAAAAAATTTTGGAAATAGGGATTTTTTACATCCTCGCCTCAGGCCATTATAATGGTTAAACCGGGGTGTCGCGGTTTGTCGTACCCCGCCCACGCCACCCCGAAACCCCTCCCCCCAAAACTTATACAAAATTTTTCCCTCTTTAACATCCAAACCCGGGATATTTCTTCCAGGGCCTCTTTTGCCTTTTTGTAGAGTAAAAATTTAACTTTAATTTGCCCCTTTGGTTTGGGTCTTTTTTGTCACCCCTTTTATGATATAATAAATAGTTAAAACCAATGCGCTTTCTGTTAAAATTTACTCGGGGGAAAGGGAAAGGCGTTATTTTTTTAAATGCTCTTTCTTTTAAATTGAAAAGTGGAAATCTGAACATTCCTCAAGGGTCTTGATGGACTCCCCCGTCCCTTTAAAAACAAGCTGCCATGTGAAAAGATATCTCCCCCTCGGAAGCCCAGTAGGCTCCCTTTGAGTACTTTTCGGGAATTCCCGTTGGAAAGCCCCTTTTGTTATGATGTCGCGAACAATTTTTTGGCCGCTTTGTGTACACGCAAAAAGCAATGAACGCAGGACTTTGAGTCACTGTTTGGCTTTAAACCACGCCACTCACAATCCCCTAACAGACGGGAACTCCCGGGGAGGCAACTAAATATTGATCTCCCGCCCAAAAACCAAAAGAATGCTGACAGGGGGTTTGACAGATAATTCATTTTTAAATAGTCAGTTTTTCGGAACACGGGGCAAAAAGGGAAAAAGATGGGTTTAATTATGATTTTGGGGAGAATATTTTTTGCCGCGGGGGGTGAATGACGCTTTTCGCGATAGGGTTCCAAAACACCCATTTTCTAAAATTTCTAAATGACGCGAAACCTTTCATAGAAGCAGGGGGGGGCAAAGGAAGGGGAAAGGGGGAGGAGAGAGAAGAAAAAGAGAGGAGGAGAGAGAGAAAAAGGGGGGGGAGGGGGAGAGGAAAGAGGGGGAGAGAGAGAGAGGGAGAGGGGAGGAGAGAGGAGAGAGGGGGAAGGAAGGAAAAGAGAGGGGGGAGGGGGAGAGAAAAGAAAATGGGGGGGGAGAGAAAGGGGAGGGGGAGAGAGGGGGGGGAAAAAAAACCATCAAATGGAAACCTTTCCCCTACTGTCTCCCTTTTTGTAAAAATAGGGGGAAAAATATAAAAGTACAGGGGGGGTTTAAAGTTTAAACCTTTTGTGCTTTTTTTTGATAAAAGCCCCAAATTTGGGGCACAGAGGCCCGACCAAAAAATTAGAACAAATTTGGTTTTGGTAGAGCCCTCGACCAACTCCCCCCCCTGGCGGCCGGGCGGGCCTTTTTCCAAAAAATGGCCGCCAGCAGAAAACCCAAAAAAAAGACACACAGAAGTTAGTTTAAAGTTTCCCCCCTGCTGAAAGGTTTTAGTGAAATTTTTTATTGAATGTTTTTTGGAATTTCAAGCCCATGCCAAATAGCCTTTTAGTCACTTTTTTTGGGGGGGAAGGCTCCCTTTTTTTTTTTATTTAATTAATATTTTTCTGGGGGCTAATTGCAAAAATTTGAAAGGGGGAACAAGGAAACCCTTTGATCAGGCATAAAAATGCTGACATTCCTGTAAAATAGGTTTTTAGTTTAATTTAAGTTGTGGAAATATTATAGACTTTTCCTCGTCTGCCCAAATAGCTAGTCATGGACATCCCCACGAAAATTAAGATCCCAAATTAAAAAAAATTTTTAAAACACAATTATGCTTTTTACATTGTTTTTACAACAACAATAACAAAACCAGAAAATTTGAAAATTTGGGTGGCTTGCTCTCATAAAGAAAAATCCGGGGCAAGTCAAATGTTATACATGGGGGTCAAGGAACCCTATACATTAATTATCATTTTTAAATTTAAAAAACATAACCGAAAAAAGGAAATATCCCAGAAAAGTTCACGGTTTTACAGTCCCTGGTTTTACTTTCGGGGAACAGTTCAGAATCTTCATTAAGTTTGCGAGTTCAGTTTTTTGGGGAGCATCCCCGTCGCAACCCAAAACAGTGGGGGGGGGCATCCGGGCCCGGGGCCTTCTTCCCACTTGCGCTTCTTGTTTTGAAAACCCCTTCGGAAATTTTGCAGGGGGAAAAGGGCCCCCGGGGCAGCCCTTTGGAGGCCCGGGAGGGGTTGTCCAGGGGGTTCGTACATGTCGGGTTTTGACCCAAACCCCCAGTGGGTTTGGTGTGGAAAAAAAATGTTGGGCGGGAACCGGGCCTGACCCCGGACATGTACGCAGGGTTTTTTTTAAATCGTCAGACGTGTTTGTTCAGGGGGGAAATTGTCGGTGGGATCAGGGGAAAATTTGCTCTTCTTGCAAACAGTTTGGGGGCCGTGCCTTTGTCGAATGGGTTTTTTTTGCAGTGCTTGTTCTGTCTTTTTAAAGCAGGATGACAAACCTTTTCCCCAAAAATTGGTTGGGGGCTGGCATCTTCATCAAATGATTGGTGCAGTGGAGAGGTTAGTGAGTGTCGGGGTCAGCTGAGGTAGAGCTGCCCCACACTGCCAGGGTCCTTTCCGCCTTTCCCCCGGGGAAGCAGGAGACCGTGTCGCACCCCGTCAAAGCATAAAAACACGGTAGTGCCTGTTTTTTTCCCAAAGCCCAGAGCCCGCGCCATCTCAGGGTTTGCCAAAAACCCGGAAAAACCCTTTTGCCCGTGCCAAAGGATCCCCACCCTCGGTTTCCCCCTTTCCAGGGTGCGTCCCAAGAGCCACTGCCAGGACAACAACACAGGGGCAACTGTGCGGATGGGGATTTTTTTGTGGCCATTGTGAGCAGCGTGGGCGGCAGGCAAAAATAATCGGTTTTCGGCTTTTTGTGGTTGCAAGGAGCCGGGGGGCTGCAGATTTAGGAGCGGGGGTGGCTTGTCAAGAAAATCATTTTTCCTTCAGTGATGCCCGCCCCCTTGTCTGCAAGTTTAAATAAAAGTTCGTGGGGGGAGGGCCCAGAGGGAAGCTAAAAACAGTTTGTCTTTTCTGGGTCGACCCCCTGGGAAAGGAGGAAGAGGAAGCTGGCCCATTTCCCAGGGGATCTTTTGCCCCACCCACCACCCTCTTAAAACCCCTTTTTCCGCGTTGGCTCTTTCTGCCCCTTTTCAACGAGTCTGAAATTGTAGCGGTCCCACACCCAGGCCCAATCGGGGGGCTTGATGGAGTTTTGAGAGTTTTTGGGGCCAAAAAGGCCCTTTGCTGGGGCATATTCGTTTGAAGCTTTTGCTGAGATGGTTTTCAGCATCTGGATGAGCCCGGGCTCCACTAGCACAATGCACCCGCTGGGGGGAACCTCAGACTTGGGACGACTGAGGTTTTCTAAAAAAGGAAAAGCTAAATTTTTGGACACCCAGCCGGATGCCCCCCCGCCATTGATATTTGCAGGGGGGCAGGTTTGGGTTTTCATGTTGGAAAAATTTCCTCTAAAATTCCCCCACCCCTTTTGGCATCCGATATACAGCCCGAGAGAACAGGTCCATGTAAATTTTTTGGAGGATTTCATCTGTGTTTTCCCCTTTCCCGGGGGTTTGAAGAAAGCCTGACCGAAAGTTTTTCAGCTTGTTTTTTGGTTGTAGCAGCTCCAAAGGGGGTTTGGGGGTTTCTTTTCCCACCGGGCTTTCTCTGACGAAGTTTTTTTTAAAAAGGCCACCCGGGACCCACTTGGGTTTTTTGCAGAGGGAAAGGGCGTCTACAGTCCAGGTGGCGGGGATCTCCTTGGTGTCGAGTACCAGAAAAATCTTGACTTCCTTTTAAAATGGATTCCCGAAGTCTTCCATCATGTTGACCATCAAATTTACATCTTTCGGAAAGCAGTCTCCCACCCCTTGCTGAGGTCAGGGTGCCTTGTGTCTTGGATGTTCCCCGGGTCAGTTTAGCTTTGGAAAACTTTTCGAGGAGCGTGGAAAACCTCGGGTCCAGCCACCATCCACCGTCGTGGGAAGCCTGGGGTTGTCAGTCGGCCCCAACCCCACCCCGTTCCTTTGAGGGCAGCTTTGGGTTTCCCTCGGGGGCCCCTGATCGAGGGGGGAGGCGGAAAAACCGGACTTGTTCGTCTCGGGACGGGGGAATTTCCCCAGTTTTGGAATTCCTGGGCTATTTCGGGGGTTTTGTCGTCAAAAAGTTCCCCCAATGTCTCGCAGATCCCACGGGAAAACCCAAAGCGCCGTTTGGGGTGACCCGGGGAGGAAAAACCCACACTGTATTTCTTCGGGAATTTTACGTACATCCCCAAAAACGGAAGCTTGGCGCAGATAGCGCACGTACACCGGGAAACCGTCACCTCCAGTTGAGGACGTTCCCCCAGTAGGTCGAACTGGGGGCGGGGCTCCGTTTTTTGGCTGGAACCAATCGTCAAACCCCAAAGCGGCTATTTGCGTGCGTCACCCAGCGGTCAAGAAAAGTATTTGTAGGCGGCGGTTTGCAGGGGAAAGAGGGTTTGTTTGCTTTCATTTGATGAGCCCTCCTGGTTGGGATGACAGGGGATGCCCCGCGGGAAGGAGTCCGTTTGCCCCGGGGCATGGTGATCCTGCCTGAACGGGGTGCTTGCCCCCACCTTTCCCCTGGCAGCCAGTCCCCAAAGGGGTCTTAAAGTGTGCCATCTCGATAGTAGACAGCGGGAAGGGGACGAAAAATTTTCTCTTCACCAAAACTCCTGTGGCCACTTTCACGGTTTTGTTTTCCCCCAAACCCAAACAGCGGCTGGTCAAAATGTGACCACTGGAGGGGGGGGCCAGTTTTGAGATTTTTCCCCCTGCAATCCTAACCACATCCAGGAGTGCTTGATCATAGCCACGGTGGGGCGCTCCCCCGGAAGAGGGGGAGCAGGCGGGGGGACAGAGGGCCCCAAACTGGCTAAAAATGTCTGCTGGCTTGCGTGGTATGCACCCCATGAAGTGCTCCCCAGGGAAAAAGTTTCTTGTGGGGATTTGGGGGTGTTTTTCCCCCAGATGCTCTCTTTTAGCATGTTGCTTGAGGCGTGTTGCTGCTCAGGGATGTCCGCTGGTAGCGGGAAAGGGGGGTTTTTGATGCTGCCCACGGATGGGACATCTGGAAGTTTGTGCGGCAAAAAAGGTTTTAAATGTTTAGGGGGCCTCTTTCGTTCGGCCCCCCGAGGATGTGATCTGCGGTCAATGCCCGGGCCCCGGGACCGCAGGGTGGATGAGGGGAAAAGCCTTCCCCTGGGGAAAAAAATGTTTTTCTGTGGTGGAACTTTGGTTGTGGCGATATTTTCTACCGCGGCATCGTGAAACCCCTGCCCCCAAAATTTGGAAAGGGGAGATAATTGCTCCTGGTGGTTTAAAACAGGGCCCCCCCCCCCCCCCCCCGGGGAAAGGGACGGCCCCGTTAAAAAGGGGCCTTTGAAATCCCCATGGGTCAGCCTGTCGACGAGCCCCTCTTTCGGTTGTGCATGTAGAAATTTGGCCCCATGTAGGTTGGAACTGGGTCTCCTGCGTGGGGGGCGTGGGCCCGAATGGGGGGGAGGGGGTACTGTGTGTGGTGGCCCGTCGGTGTAAACGCTGTTGAACTTGAGGGCTGGGCGATGCTCGTGCCGTGGTGTTGTGCTTTCACTCTGGTGCTTGGGTTTAACGGGGCCCTTTCCCAAAATATAGGACCAAGGAAAAGCCCGCAGGGGGGAAAGGATTTCCGTTGGCATCCTGCAGGAAACCCCTTGGGGAAAACCTTGGCATCCCGATTTATGTGGCGTTCACAATTTGGGGAAACACGCGCCAGCTGGACAGCATCAAAAGGGCTCGTCCAAATTCACAAGGCCTTTTCAGGGGATCGCCGAGGTCTTTTGAATGCAAGCAAGGGAATTTACGCCCCCGGTTTTGTGCAACAGTGAGAAAGCAATTTGCTTAAGAAGGGTCGTGTGCACCGCCCCCATGCTTGACTCCCCGCTGTTCCATTTGAGGTTTTAAAATGCGCCCGGTCAGGGAAGTTTTTAAGGAAAAAAGACGTCTCGTTCCATGTGAGCTTTTCCCTAAACAACCCCCGTCGGGGAAAGCAAGTCCTGTTGCGTTTTTCCAATTTGTCTTACCTTTCCCCCCCATTTTCCCTTTAAAAAAAAAACCTTTTCCCCGGGGGTTTGTACAAGTTTAGGAGACAATTTCGGTGGGACCTGGCCTCCGTGAAACCCCTGTCCCCCGCGTTCAGTTTCGTCAGGAGGTCCATGTCGGGCCCGAATCAAATGCGCACGGGCCTGACACGCGAGTCCCCTTTTGGGAAAGCCCCAGCTTCATTTAAAAACCCGGAAATACCCGGAGTTTTTTGCAGAAGAAGCCCTTAAATTCTTTGGGTTTGTTTTCCCGTACTTGGTGTAAAATTTTTTTTTTTTTTTTCCCCCCCCCCCAAACCCCCCCCCCCCCCCCCCTTTTTTTCCCCCCCCCCCCCCCCCCCCTCCCCCCCCCCCCCCCCCCCCCCAAAAGGAAAAAATAAAAGGTTGGGGCAACAACTTTTTTTTGTTTTGGGCGGAAAATTTTAGTGCCCCCTTTCTTTTTAGGCTTGTTTTAACCCGGTCTTTGGAAAAACCTTAAGGCCGGTCTTGTTTGGATCGGGAGGGCGGGGGTAATGGGGTGCTTCCAAACGGGCCAAAATTTTCCCTTTTTAAAGGCTAAAAGGAAAAAGAAAAGGGTTTGGGGGCAATAAACTAATTTAAATTGGCCCGTTCCAAGCGGGGAAAGTTTGTCCCCGGTTTTTGGGCTTTTTCTATGGGTTTCAATTTCGCTTTTGGATAAGAACTAAAAACCAGGGCCCCTTTTTGTTTTTTGGGGGGGGCATAATAGCCCCGCAACAAAGGCCAACGAGTTAAAAAAAAAATTTTTTCACCCTTTTCTTAATTAAAATGGGAAAAGTTGTTCGGAGCCCCTCGGGGTTTGGAAAAAAGGGACAGTTCCCGGGGGGAGTTGGGCATGGGTTTAATTTTGCTAATATATTGGAATTTTGTCCCTAAATTCATAAAAGAAAAATTTAAAAACCATGGGCCCCCCCCTTTTGTTTGTTAAAGGGAATTTAAAAAAAAGCAACAAAAAGGTTTTTAAAAAAAAATTTAGATAAAAAACAAAAATTTTAAAAAAATTTAAAAAAGTACCCCCAAAAATTATAAAGGGGAAAAAAATTTTGGCACCAAAGGTCCCAAATTTCTTAAAATCCCCCCAAAAAAAAGGGGGGGAAATTTGGGCGTGGCTCCACATTTAAAATTTTTTTTAAATATTTTCAAAATTTGTAATTTTTTTTTCAAAAACAAATAAAGGGGAATAACCCAAAATTTTCCGGCCCCCAAATTAAAGGGAATTTGTTGGGAAATTTAAAAAAAGTTAATTTAAAAGGAAGGGTATATTTAAAAAAAATTAATTGAAAGGTAAGGTAGAGGGAAACCCAAATTGTAAATTTGGGAAAAATTTCCAACCAAATATATAAAGAAAAACGAATGGGATGAGGCAAAAGGGTTACCAACCCTTATTTTTAATAAAAAACCAAAAAACAAGATGGGTTTCTTTTGGTTTTTCACAGTTTATTTTAAAACCTCAATTTTTTACTTTTTAAAATTAAATTTTAATTTTATTTTTCAAAAAAAAAACTTAAATAAATTTTTTAAAAAAAAATTTAATTTTTGGAAAATACCCGGAACCCTTTTTGGAATATAAAATTTTTTTTGTTAAGGGGGTAAGGGATTTTTTTTTCGAATGCGGGTGCCTTGTCAAATTAACAAAATTTTGTGCTAAAAGGGAAAGGGCCAAAATTTTGGGGACGTCCTTGAAAATTATTTTTTTGGGGCTTCCCCAAAAATGGTTTTTAAAAAAAGGGGCCCCATATGGCCCCGGGGCCCCCAAAAAAATTAACAAAGGCTTCCCTTATTTTTCAAAAAAAATTTTAAAAAAAACTTGGGGAAAATGTTTTTTTTTATTAAAAATTTTTTTAAAAAACCCTTTAAAAACATGCAAAGGGGGAAATTTTTTCCCCAAAATTTTTTCGAAAGAAAAATTAATTTTTTAAAAAAAAAAAATATGGCAAATTTTTTAAAATTAAATTTTTTTTTCCAACCCCTTAAATCCCTTTTTGCCAAAATTTAAAAAACTTTGGAGTCAAAACTTTTATTTCCCCTTTTAAGGGGGGGTTCCCCCCAAAGAAGGGGGGCCCCAATTTTTTAAAAATTTGGCTTTCCAATTTTTTTTTAAAAAAAAAAAGTAAAATTTTCCGTATCTGAATTAAAATTAAATTTAAAAGGGAAACAAAAGCAAAAAAAAATTTTTTGCCCGGGTTTTTAAAAAAAAAAAATAAAATTCAAAAAAAATTTCAATCGGGTAATTTCCCGATTGATGATGTTATTTTTTATACTTATATATTTGTTTTTTGATAAAGAATTAAATACCGGTTTTAAAAATTTGCGCTACAAATAAACCCATCATTCCCCCAAAAAATTTCCCCCATTGTGGAAATTTTTTTTTTAGTTAACCCTAAAATTTTTGCATGGTTTAAATTAAAATTTTCGATAACGAAAATATGCCAAAGGTAAGCTATAAAAATGCGCTTTTTATTTATACCCCCCAGGGAAAAAAATTGACTCGGCCCCCAAATTTTTAAAGGCGAAGAGTTTAAGGAATATTAAGTTAAAGCATATTTCTTTTAAAAGTCTCGTAATGGAATTTTTTTAGCGTGTTTACTGTTTTTTTTTTTGATAATATTATTTGAACAAAAATTTTCGAAGATTAGTATACATATATTTCTGAAAACCAGTTATATGATCCGTTAATATATATATATTATTTTATAATATATTATATATATATATGAATCCGACGGCCTCCGACTTCGGGGCCCCCCGCGCGACAAACCCATATTCCTGCGCGGCCCGGGGATTAGTGGTTATGGCAAGACAGATTGGCATCCGGCCCAAAAACATTGGATGAACACAAGGGGGTCACCCTCGCATCCAAACCGATCAGTCGCAAGACAAAACATCTGGTGAAAAGGGTGACGGGATCCGGGACTGTCCCTAGGGAAAAAGTGATCTGGGTTGGGGCATCTTTTTTCCATCCAAATTTTTAAGTCAGTTCTGGTGGGGTCCGCGTCTTTTACGGCGCGCATATGGGGGTTTGATGATGGCATTTTTTACGTTATCCCCCAAAGGCCCGGGAAAGGGCGCTGGTAGAGAGCATAATTTTTGGGGTTGGGTGATACCCTTTGCCTGTTTTGGGTGGCCCCAAACATGAGTCGTGAAATTTACAGTGTCACTTTTTTTGTCATAGCAAAAAAGTCAGAATTTCGTTGCCGCTGTTCACCGAGGGGAGCGAAGCATCAATTTCTCCCAGAAGTGACAGAAGTCCAATTCTTACAAAATTCAGCAGTGCTTTTTTCCCAAAGCCCCGAAAAAAAGCAAGCAACGTGTCGCAACCCGAAAGTGAAAGAGCAGCTAGGATTTTTGGGAGGGTATCAAGTTCTTCTCAAAGGCCTTGGCCAAACGACTTTTTGCTCGATCTTTTTATGGGACATTCCCCTACTTTACATGAAATTTTAAAACAACTTCCAGATAGTAAATGTAGAAGCAGTATCGTATCTGGAAATGGTCTTTAAAACTCAGGTGAGGATGGAATCTCCAATTTAAAGATCGAGCCCAAAAGTCGATAAACGGGAAGGGCCCTTTTAGGGAAACACATAGAATCATACCAGAAATTCCCAGGGTTCTTTTCACTTTCTGGGGGGCGGGCCCCAGTTGCTTGCTGGGTTTTGGCCCTTTAAAAAAACACTGTTTTTGAAAGTTGTAAGAAGTGGGGTCTTTTACACTTTTCGGAAAAATTTATGTTTTGCTGCCCTCGGTGTTATAGCAGGCAACGAAATTCATGACCTGCCTGTTGGACAGAACAACAGTGCCCGAGGGCAAATGAAACTTTCCCCGGCTTGGAAAAGCCAAAAAAAAGGGAAAGGGGTTATACATCAACACCAAAATTTTGCCCCCTACCCCGAACCCGCGAGGCCTTCGAGGAAAACGTGGGAAAAGTGCGCATCATCAAAATCCATATGGGCGCCGGAAAGACGCGGACCCCAGAACGGAGTTGAAAAATATGGAGGAAGAAAAAAATTTAAACCAACAGATAAATTTTACCTAAGACAGCCCGGATTTCAGGCAGCCTTCACCCGATGGTCGCGATGATTCAGATGGGTGCGGTGTGGGCAACCTTTGGGCGCCATCCCGATTTGGTTGCCCGGAAATGCCAATCTGTCGTGAACAATGTGCTGTGCCCGTCACGATGGAATTTCTGCCCCCAAAGGGTTTTTTTACTTGTGACAGGGGCATCAGTCGAAAAAAAAAAACCAAATCTTAAATTTAAAAAGGGAAAAATTAAAGTTTACAGGGTTAAACCAAAAAAGTTTTGTCTCATGTGAATTTTAACCCGAAATTAACTCATGCGTCTTGCAATTTAAAGCAAAATAATATACAAATTTAAACGTTTTTTTTTTGGGGAATACCACACAGAAACTTTCCAAGCGTGCTAGTGCATGTCATTAATCAATCTAGTCAAAGGGGACCCCACACCATCATTTTTTAATAATCCCAAATTTAGGAAAATTACCCTTTTGCTGTTCGGCTTTTTCACTTTTATTTTTAAACCTATGTTTATCTTATATTTTGTAATTTTTTTTTTTGTAAATAAACCAACTAACAAACAACTTAAATATCCGGGCAGAATACCATGGAACCTCTTTTGGATAAAAAGTTTTTTTAATGTTATTATTGAGGTGGGGGCATTATTTTCAAAAAACGCCGGAACATCTTGTATACTTGGCTTTGTGCAAAGGGGGCAAATCCAAGATGGTCCTATCGAATCTTGGAAAACATTTTCCTCATATCTTCGTAACTATATAATAAAAATAAAATGACAGGTCCTTTTTATGTTTTCAGGATAAAGATTACTGCTGCCATTTTATTTCAATAAATACCAAAAAAAAAGATGGCTGCTATAAATGTGTTTTTCATTGCAAAAAATTTACTTTCTCACAACCATTACTAGTTGATTACTGCATGCACTGCACGGTTTGGGAGTCGTTGGTTTTACTCAAAAAAAAACATTTATTTGTATATTATTTTGCCTTTATTAACACACATGATTTAATTTTCGGGTAAAAATCACATGAACACACTTTTTGGTTTAAAATCACTGGAAATTTTTATTTTCCCCTTTTAAAACGTGGGATAGGGATTTTGATTTTTTCGCTGATATCCTGTCAAAAGTCCAAAGCTTTGTTTGCAGAAAATTCCACCGTAAAGGGCACTAACATTGTGACTCCCTAACCACTGTCCCTGGACTTTTTCACGCGAAAATGTTTTGAATTGGGGGGGCGCATGGGGCCCGGGGGGCGCCCGCAAAAGATATATGGTCTATGGACTTCTTATCTGGTTTATCAAATATGGAAACTGAATCTTCGAAAAATGTTGTTCTAAAATATTATCAAATAAAAACATAAACAGCAAAAAAATGCCATTACGGACTATAAAAAATTGCTGAATTTAAATATTACTTACCTTCCCCTTTTTAAAAATTTTTTGCGAGTCAATTTTTTCATGAAGGGTATCATAGAAGCGCATTTTATTACTTTCCATTGATGTTTTCGTTATCTGAAAAATTAATTAAACCATGCATAAATTACGAAAATAAAAAAAAAAATCATCATGGGGTTTTTTTTCCCCCGATTGATGATTTTATTTATATACTTTATATTTTTTTCTGATAAAAAATTAGTACCGTGTATAATTAGCGCTACCAATAATCCTCATCAATCGGGAAAATTCCCGTTTGATGATTTTTTTTATTTAGTTAACGCTAATTTTCTGGTTTAATTTTTTACAGATAACGAAATTAAAATGGTAACTATAAATTGCGCTTCTATTGATACCCTTCATGAAAAAATTGACTCGAAAATTTTTTAAATGGCGAAGATTTTGAATGATATTAAGTTCAGCTTTTCTTCAGTCCAAATGGCATTTTTTTTGCGTGTTTTACTGTTTTTTTTTTGATAAAATTATAGAACAAACATTTACAAGTTTAGTATTCATATATCTGAAAAACCAGTTTTTGATCCGTATATATATATTATATATTATATTATTTATATATATAAATGAACCGAGCGGCCTCCGACTTCGGGCCTTGCGCGACAGCCGATATTCCGTGCGCATCCAGGTATATAGGGGCCCATGCACGCAGATTGGGACTCCGGGAACAACATTGGGTGAACACAAGGGGTTTTATCTCGCACCCCTGATGTCGCAAACGCTCTGGGGAAGGGTGACGTACCGGCTGTCGTAGGGAAATGATCTGTTGGTTTTTATCTTTTTTCCATCCATTTTTTCAACGTCCCCTTCTGGTGGATCCCGTCTTTCCGCGCGCCTATGGATGTTTGGAGGGGCCCTTTTTACGTTATCCTCGAAGGGAGAAGGTCGCTGGGGAAGCAAATTTTGGTGTTGATGTATACCCTTTGCCTGTTTTTGTGCCCAAGCCTGATCGTGCATTTTACATCGGTCACTGTTTTTTTTGTCCCCTACAAAAAAGTCATGAAATTTTGTTGCCCGCTGTATCCCCGGGCAGCGAACCAATTTCTCCCAGAATGACAGAATCCACTTCTTACAAATTTTTAGACGTTTTTTCCAAAGCCGAAACAAAGCAAAATGTGTCGCAAAACCAAAAGTGCTGAGCACTAGGTTTCTGTATGATTCAAGGCTTCTCAAAGGGCCCTTTCCGAATCGACTATTGCTCGATCTTGATGGACATTCCATACTCAATGAATTAAGACCATCTTCCAGATAGTAAGTAAACAATCGTATCTGGAAGATGGTCTTACTCATTTAGTATGGATCTCCAAACAAGATCGACAATAGTCGATATCGGGAAAACCGTTGAAACACATAGAACATACAGAAATTTTTTTTTGCTGCTATGCACTTTCTGGTTGCGCACAGTTTCTTGCTGTTTTGGCATTGGAAAAGCACTGTTCTGAAAGTTGTAAGAAGTACTTCTTTTCATTTTGGAGAAATTGATGTTTCGCTGCCCTCGTGTTTAGCGGGAAAGAAATTATGACTGCCTCTATGGCAAACAAAATACACATGTCAAATCACGATCAGTGCTTGACACAAAAAAAGCAAAGGGGTTTCATCACACCAAAAATTTTCTCCTACCAGCACCACGAGGCCTTCGAGGAAAAAATAACGTGCGCATCATCAAACTCCATTGGCGCGCCGTGGACGCGGATCCACCAAAACTGGACGTTGAAAAAATATGGATGGAAAAAAAAAACCACAGTAAATTGTACCTACACAGTCCCGGTACAGTCACCTTGCACCGATCTGTCCCGACTGATCAGATGGATGCAGTGTGCCACCTTGTCGTCCTCCGATGTGGTTGCCGATGCCCAAACTTCGTGAAAAAAAGTGCTTGCCCGTCACGGGAATTTTCTGCACCACAAATGCTTTTTGGACTTTTTGACAGTGACTATCGTCGAAAACTCAAATCCATACTTATTAACAAAACATATTTTACTGGTTAAACCAACAAGTTGTGTCTCATGTGATTTAACCAGAAATTAACTCATGCGTCGTTGCAATAAATGCAAAATAATATACAAATAAGCGTTTTTTTATGAGTAATACCACACAGAACTTGCCAATGCGTGCTAGTGCATGTCATTAATCAGATCTAGTAATGGCTGTTGAGCAAGTCAGTTTTCTGCAATGAAAAACACATTTATGGCGGCCATCTTGTGTTTTGTGTGTTTTATTGATATAATAATGGCAGCATTGTAATCTTGATGCCTGAAAACATATAAAAGGACCTGTCATTCGTGTTTATATCTCATATAGTTACGAAGATATGAGGAAAATAGATTTTCCCAGATTCAATGGCGACCATCTTGGTTTTCGCCTCTTAGCACAAATTGCTCAAATATGACAAGGTGTCATCCGGGAGTTTCTGAATATATATGCCCTTACCATCAATAATCAACATTAAAAAAACCTTTATACTCCAAAAAGAGGTCAAGCACATATTTGGCGTTTATCTGCCGGACTAACTATGTGTGATAAGGAAAAATAGTCCTGTGAGGTGATGTTTCAGTCTGGAAAATTACTGGGAAACATACACCTTGAATTATAAGAGGAAAGAAAGGAGGGGAAAATAGTATATCACTGCGGGAGTAAAATAATCTAGGGAAATGAGACGTACAGTTATAAGGGGAGAGAAAGAAGGGGAAACAGACACCTGGAGTTATATGTGGTAAGAAAGGAAAAATATAATATCACTGAGAGACTAAACCAAATCTACGGAAATGAGACGTCCATACTATATTATGAGGAAGGAAAGAAAGGGGAAAAATAGTACATCACTGAAGGACTAAAAACAATCTACGGAATGCAGACGTCCATTTCCATCACTTGTGTGTACATTTACTTGATTTGATCTGTGAAATGCGTGTTAATTAAGTCAAAAACCTACGCCCATATATATGAGTAATGGCAGAAGGGGTTAACAACATTATATCACTCAGGGACTAAAACAATCTACGGAATACAGATGTCCATTCCCAACTCTTGTTTGTACATATACTTGATTTGATCTGTGAAATGCGTGTTAGTTAAGTCTACAAAGCTACGTCCATATATAGGAGGAAGGAAAGAAGGGGTTAAAAATAGTATATCGCTGACGGCCAAAAACAATCTACGGAATACAGACGCCAATTTCCAACACTTGTTTGTACATTTAGTTGATGGAATATTGATGGAATATTGATGTCACGACTCTTGTAAATGATAACGTTATTTGGTAAAAACGTTGTAGCACATCTCAACGGTTTTTTTTTTCTCTCTCTCTCTCTCTCTCTCTCTCTCTCTCTCTCTCTCGCTCTCTCTCTCTCTCTCTCTCTCTCTCTCTCCTCTCTCTCTCTCTCTCTCTCTCTCTCTCCTCTCTTCTCTCTCTCTCCCCTCTCTCTCTCTCTCTCTCTATCTCTCTCTCTCTCTCTCTCTCTCTCTCTCTCTCTCTCTCTCTCTTCTCTCTCTCTCTCTCTCTCTCTCTTCTCTCTCTCTCTCTCTCTCTCTCTCTCTCTCTTCTCTCCTCTCTCTCTCTTCTCTCTCTCTCTCTCTCTCTTCTTTTTCTCTCTCTCTCTCGCTCTCTCTCTCATCCTACCCAAACCGTTCCGTTTTTCTTCCTTGTCCCCTTTCCTACCTTTATTTATTTCCTTACCCTCTCTTTATTTTTCTTTTCCTTCATCCCTGCATACCCTCTCCTACTAATTTTTTTTTCCCCAAAAAAAAACTTTTTGCTAAAACATTTTTTTCCAAAATAACGTATTTTACATGAGTCTTACAGTTTTGTGCTTTGGGGCGGCGACTACTACTACTATCTACTCTACTAAGGAAGGAAGCTGGAGGGGAAAGAGATGAAGAGAGAGAAAGAAAGGAGGGGGAGAGAGAGAGAAGGGGAGAGAAGGAGAGAGAGGAGAGAGAGAGAAGAGAGAGAGGAGAGAGGAGAGGAGAGAGAGAGAGGAAGAGAAGAGGAGAAGAGAGAAGAAGAGGAAGAGAAGAGAGAAGGGAGAGAGAGGGAGAGAGAGAGAGAGAGGAAAAGGGGAGAGGAGAGAGAGGAGAGAGAGAGAGAGAGAAGAGAGGAGAGAGAGAGAGAGAAGAAAAGGGGGGAGAGAGGAAAGGGGAGGAGAGAAGAGAGAAGAGGGAGAGAGGAGAGAGAGAGAAGACAGAAAAGGGGGGGGAAAGAAAAATGAGAGAGAAGAGAGGAGGAGAAAAGAGAGAGAGAAGAGAGAGGAAGGAGAGAGAGGAGAAAGGGGAGAGGAGAGGGGAAGGGGGGAGAGAGAGAGGGAGGAGAGAGAGAGCGAGAGAGGAGAGGAGGAGAGGGAGGAGGGAGCGAGAAAAGGAGAGAGAGAGAGAGAGAGAGAGAAAGAGAGGGGAGAGAGAGAGAAAGAGGAGAGAGGAGGGAAGAGAGAGAGAGAGAAAAAAGGGGAGATAAGGGGAAAAGAGAGAGAGAGAGAAAGGGGGGGAGCGAGGAGAGAGAGAGAGAGAGAGAGAGAGGGGAGAGGAAGAGAGGAGAGAGAGAGAGAGGGAGAGAGAGGAAAAAAGAGAGAGAGGAAGAAGGAGAGAGAGAGAGAGAGGGGAGGAGAAGAGAGGGAGAGGAGAGGAGAGGGAGAGAGAGAGAGAAGGAGGAAAGAGAGAGAGAGAAAAGGAGAGGGGGGGAGGAGGGAGAGAGAGAGGGAGGAGAGAGAGAGAAGGGAGAGGGGAGAGAGGAGAGGAGGAGAGAAGAGAGAAAGAGAAGAGGAGAGAGAGAAGAGAAGAGAGAGAGGGGGAGAGAAGAGAGAGAGAGAGAAGAAGAGAGGGAGAGAGAAGAAGAGAGGAGGGAGAGGAGAGAGGAGGGGAGGGGGAAAGGGAAGAGGAGAGGGGGGAAAGAAAAAAGAGAGAAGGGGAAAAAGGGGGGAGGGGAAAAAAGGATTTTAAGGGAGGGAAAAAAAAGGGGGGAAAGGAGAAAGGGGGGGGGGAAAAAGGGGAAGGGGGAGGGCGGGAAAGGGGAAAGGGGGAAAAGAGGAGAGAGGGGAAAGAGGAGAGAGGTCAGCGCTTGGTACGGCTGGGATATCTCTCCCCCTGTGGTCTACCGGGAAGCCGTAGAGCCCTTCCACAGGGGTTGCTAACATTTTCCGGGAAACACCCACTTTGATTTTTACTCTGACTACGCAGACCTGTCCAATTAAGCCTAGGGAGTCGTGGAGTAAACCGGAAACTAAGAGTGGAATTTGCCAGGGGAAAAAAACCATCAATTTCTTCGAGACCACCTCTCATCCCTGGCAGTAAGGGGACGTGTTGTTTCCGTCCGGACTTCATTGATAACATTTTGCGCCACAAGATCAAGCATAGAAGAAATCGACGTAAGGGCGATCGCTACAGCTATACCAACAGAATGAGAGGGTGGAATAGAAAATTTGCAACTAAAACGTAGGAGCAAATTTGGGGGACTTAGGCAAGCCCAACAACTAAAGGCTACCCAAAACTCGTCCGTTGGCCCCAATCAGCCCCCTCGACCTCTGGCTACTATACGTCTGCGTACCCAGGCTGCTCCCAACTTGGTTCTCCGACTACAGTATCCCCGGGCCCCTGGCATCCATTACCGACCCCCCGGGTACTACCACCCAAAAAAGCTACTTCCCCCCAGCCTCCATCCCGCCGTTGCTGGGGGTGTCCCCTCTGTGCCACACCCCGGAACTCCATAGAAACACTGGCAACACGACAACAATCAAAGAAATAGAGGCCAAATACAAAAATACTTCAGGTAACCTGCCCCATCCGCTCCCCATACCCCTAACCAGGATGAGCCTTTTGCCAACCTGAGGCGCAAAGGGGGACTTGGAAACAACTTGCCTAAAGGAAAAATTTAAATGCAGCTTGTCTAGTAAGGACATTTGTTCAAAAGTTCAATCGCATCACCAGGAGAGACAAGAAGGTTTTTTGAAAAGATCCAACCGATCAGCCAGAATAACGCCCCCCTTGTTCGACACTCAGCCGCTTCTTTACTCCGCTTTCCTAAATTTCCCGTCCCCGTAAACCCCGCCAATCACCCAAAAACTGGGCTTGCTTCGCATCAAAACAACAGACCCACAACCCCAAAACCATACCCCCTTTATCTGACCCTCCCAATCAAACACTCACCCGCCCCCAACCCCAAATCAAAACCCGGCCGGAAAATATGGTCCCAGTAAATCCCGCGATACATCACCATCATATCGCCAAAATCAGGGTCCCAATAAACATCGGGGCCCTGTTTAACACTCACTGATCCCCACAACCCAACATCTTTGCGGCCGTAGAGACCTTCCTCAAAAGTCAACCCCAGACAAATTTTGGGACAGATAAATGGATATACGAGGTGGCATCGCGCGACAGGACACGCGGGACCTTTGGTGGTATCGCTGTCCCTTTTCACAAGAGTCTGTCGGTCCAGCCATTTTGAAGCATTACCAAACATTGGAGATGAGTTTTTCAAAAAATAGACTACCACACAGGCTATCCTGGTGTGGTGTACCGCCCACAGGGCAGGGGGGAGCTATTGATATCGCACATCACCGGATGCCCTGTTGAACATCACACCGTGAGCACGTTGTCATCATAGGCGACAGAAAAAAAATTAGTGCAAGATCCTTTGATGACTTCCTCACAGGTAGGTCTAACAAACCCAATTTGACTTCCCCACACACTTTGGGCCATACTTGATCCTGTATCAGGATCTCCCGACAGTGTCGTCACCTTTTCCCCCCTGGGTGCTTTAGGATCCAGATCACAGGCGTCAAAGTACAATACGGGTTTGCAGTCAGAAGGTGCCCCCCATACACGTACCAACTGGTGGGGGGGCAGAGCAGACTGGGACGGTCTAGTGACGAGCTGCAACAAAACCCCTGGAGCCCCCCTTTTCGCAATAGTAGATACACAGGACAAATTCACAGTACCGCTTGAATCCAGAAGAAATTGTGCCAAGCCAGACTTACACTCCCAAGCCCCTTGATAAGCCCTGGTTTGGTTACCATGTAGGATGGCTGTGATGAAAAAAGCGTGCCGGGGCTCTCCCCACGCCACCAACCGACCCAAAAAGGAGGCTACAGAACGCTGTGCAGCAATGAAAGAAATAAAAACAAGGGCTCAACGACGCTGGCAAGACGCCCCAAAATAAAGCCAGTGGTCGTTCAGGGGTAAAAATCCTGGTGGACCACACTTAAAAGAAACAAGGTTTAACAAGACGACACCATACCCCGCTATCAAGTCTGACGGCACGGGCCACTAAGAACAAGGACAAGGCCGAGGACTCGCGAATTTTTTTCCCAACAAAAGACAGTACCTGACCCCCAGCACCCACCCAGCTTGCCCATCTTCACCAAGCCAGCCTTTTAACCTCACTAAAAAATAGGGGGAAGATCGCCGAACTTATTTCGGGTCGACACAAAGAAGGGCCCTTTGGGGCCCAGAAAAACATTACCCTTCATATCCCAGCGCGCGCCCTCAGCTAGCAACCCCCCTTGCTCTATTTTTCAGCATGCCTCACTACTGGAAGAGGCCCACCCTGTGGAAGGCTCCCAGGTGGTGGCAATACTAGAAAGGAAAAAAAAGAACGGACCCAAGAAATTAGGGCCCCTCTCCCTTCTATCCGTTTTGGCAAGACGCTGGAAGCTAAATTTCCCCACAAGAACGTCTTTCTTCACATCACACCACCTTTTAACATCAAGCAATTTGGGTCGAGCAAAAAGGTCAGCGGCCGACCCATTGCTCCACTGCCACCACATGGCATAAGCGTCTTTCCAAAAAAAAGGACACATAGCATTCCCTTGACATTTCAGGAGCATTTGACAGGGTGGGCACAGGCCTCATCCCAAACTGAACAGTTTGGGTGCCGCGGTCATCTGCTGCCTATAAAGACTACCGCGGGGCAGATTTTTTGAGTGGTGGTGACGGTCAAACCTCAGAGGAACACCGATTTTGCCAGCGTCCCACAGGGCAGTGTGTGGCCCCCTCCTCTGGAAGTATTTTTTTTAATGACTTGCTCCCCGTCATCCCATGGGAAGATATGCGATGAGCACCCTTTCATTCCCCGCGACATGGTGATCACCGCACGACTGTCGTCACATAAATCAGGCCCCCCAAAACCCTATTATGGGGTCGTCGATGGCAAGGGATCCGTCCAGAGAAAACCCAGGCGATGCTCATCTCCCGACGAAAACGTCCCCTGATACTCCCATCCCCACCATCTTATAGGTGGGAGGGCCCGGTTTTCCCTGCAGAGTCCATTCCCCTATTGGGGGGAAGGAAAAAGCGTCCGACCTTACGACCCCATCCAAACCCTTTCAAGGAAAAAGCCGCCCGGAAACTTAGCTGTGTCCGGGGGTTCACACCTTCTTTACTCCCCAAGGGGTCACCACCTTAATGCAGCTCAAGTCCCCTCCCTTAGGAGACGCCCCCCTACGGGTTTCCGCCCCCCTTGTACCGGCTTTTGAACAAGGTACAGGCCCCCAGCCCAACGGTTAATACGTCTGAAGGCTCTGAGGGCCAGCTCTCCCTCCCCTGAACCCTTTCAGCAGCGTCGCGCGTAGAGGGCGTGCGTCGTTTTCAAGACAACAAGCAGGATGTCCGCACCCGGTGCTCTCCGACAGCCCTGGGGAAGACCCCAAGGCCCCCACCCCACGAACTGCTTTTACCAGGGACCCTCAACGATCGCCCTTTTTCCCCGGACGGGGCCTCTCGCGTTCCTTTTTTTCCGCGCTACACAAGAATGTGGAACCCAATGGTACAGCAGACACAGCTTTACTTACTCGTCATTTAGACCCTTTAAGAGTGCTGTGAACGTGGATAAAACAGCCATAGTATAAGTACCTACCTAAAAACCTGTAAACCTGCTTTAAATTTAAATGTCTATAATATAATAGTAGTATGATAAAAAAATGAAAATTAGAATATAAAAAAAATGTACATGTAAAATTCCTTTTGTAGTGAAATAGTGAATTAGAGAAATAACATTAGAATAGTAACCCATGTAGTATGTTAAGCTAGGAAAATTTACAATCTAAAGTCAAAGATGTTTTCAGAGTCCAGCTGAAATCCGACTGTAAAACTATAAAAAAAAGGTAAAAAAAAAGAAAAAAAAAAAAAGAGAGGAGAGAGAGAGAAAGAGGGGAAAAAAAGAAGAAAAAAAGAAAAGAGAAAAAAAGAAAGAGAAAGGGGAGTGAGGAGAGAGAGAGAAGAGAAAAGAGGAGAGAGAGAAAAGAGAGAGAGAGAGAGAGAGAGGAAAAGAGAGAAAAAAAAAAAAAAAAAAAAAAAAAAAAGAAAGAGAAAGAGAGGAGAGGGAGAGGAGAGTGAAGTGAGGGAGAGAGAGAGAGAGAGAGAGAGAGAGAGAGAGAGAGAGAGGGGGGAGAGAGAGAGAAGGGGAGAGGGGAGGAGAAGAGAGAGAGAGAGGGTTAAATGGAAAAGGCAGCGAACCAGTTAAGTAAAAAAGGTGATGTTTATGGGAAGCTAGTTGATAGGAAACAACACACAAAAAAACCCCACACACCCCACACCAAAACACACACACCACACACCCTACACACACACCACAACATACACACAACAAAAAACACACACCAAACGTAAAAAACAAAACTCGTCATCTCTAAAAGCTAAAAAAAAAAAAAGAAGTTAAGTTTACAATAATAAAACAAATTTAAAATATATAGAAA
>JACEEZ010002739.1:0-18501 GCA_016584305.1 Chionoecetes opilio
CCCCCCGCCCCAAAACCCAGTTTCGGGAAAAATTTTCCGTTTGATTGCCCAAACCCCTTTTTTTTCCCCCCCCCAAAAAGGGGAAAGCAGGGACACGCACTTGAACCGGATTGTTCCTCCACCGACAACGCCAAATACTCCCGCTGAGCGAGTCCATAACACCGTGGGCTATGCCAATCCGCCGTAAGGCTTCTTGACGTGACCCGCCGTCATTATGGACTGCGCTACCAAGGTATGTAAAACTTTCCAAGATCTCAATGTCCTCGCCACACGCATGAACAGACTGTACTGCTTCAATCTAGTAAGTCTCCAAACACCTGTACCTTGGTCTTGAGCCAGGAGACCTCAAGTCCCAAAGGCTTTGCCTCCTCGTGCAGCGCCTCGAGAGCCATCACCAGGACCTCCAGCGACTCGGCAAAGATTACTGCATCATCGGCAAAACAAGATCAGTGATCTTGGTGTTGCCGACGGATGCTCACACAACCACTTTGATCTTCAACCTTGTCCAATACCCAGTCCATACAAGCGTTGAAAAGTGATGGGGCGAGGACGCACCCTTGCCTCACTCCTGTATTCACAGGAAAGAAGCTGGATACACCTGCCCCATACTTCACAGCACTCTCAGTCCAGAATACAGACCAGTTATCAAACCAATAGTCCTTGCAGGAATCCCTCGAAGTCGCAGAAGATCCCAAAGTGACTCACGATGCACTGAGTCAAACGCCTTCTTGAGATCAACATAGGCTGCAAGCATCCCCTGTCTGCCCATTAACTCTTATAAAAATCCTGCCTGCGCCACCACGGGCGAGGGCCAACCATCACAGCCCTCGAGTACAGGGCCTACCATCCCACTCATGAAGGTCACTGCCTAATGGTGCTATAGGCGCACACACACAAAAAAAAAAAAAAAAAAAAAATGTGTTCAAAGCCGTGCGAAACTCGGGGAGATAATGCATGAAAGTCGGGATGATAAGAATTTAGGACTCAGCACGAAACTCGAGGATCGCGAAACTCGGATAGCGTGAAACTCAGGAGGGTACTGTATATTATGCCCGTTATTAAATCTTTCATACTCACATGTTTTCTTTGCCCTTTCTGGCCTAGATCCTCGGAAGGCTTACGGTCCTGACGGAGTCCCTCCTATTGTTCTCAAAATCTGTGCTTCTGTGCTTGCACCTTGCCTGGTCAAACTTTTCCGTCTTTGTCTATCTACTTCCACCTTTCCTTCTTGCTGGAAGTTTGCTCACATCCAACCTGTTCCTAAGAAGGGTGACCGTTCTAATCCTTCAAACTACCGTCCTATAGCTTTGACTTCCTGCCTTTCTAAAGTTTTTGAATCTATACTTAATAAAAAGATTCTAAAGCATCTATCTGCTCACAATCTTCTATCTGATCGTCAGTACAGTTTCCGTAAAAGGCGATCTACTGGCGATCTTCTAGCTTTCCTAACTGAATCTTGGTCATCCTCCTTTAGGGGTTTCAGTCAAACTTTTGCTGTTGCCCTTGACATATCAAAAGCTTTTGATAGAGTCTGGCACAAATCTTTAATTTCCAAACTACCCTCATTCGGTTTCTATCCTTCTCTCTCCACCTTCAACTTAAATTTCTTTCAAACCGTTCTATTGCAGCTACTGTAGACGGTATTAAGTGGTATTCATCAGGGTTCTGTCCTATTACTTTCCATGGTGATAGGACCATCCATGGCCCATCACCTTTTTCTATTCATTAATGATCTTCTAAGTCTAACTCAAAGCCCTATCCACTCCTACGCTGATGATTCTACCCTGCATTTTCAACGTCGTTTATTAGACGTCCAACTCAACAGTAACTAAGTGATTCATGGAGAGATGCCACCGAGCGCCTAACTTCTGATCTTTCTATAATTTCTGATTGGGGCAAAGCAAACCTTGTTTTGTTCAATGCCTCAAAAACCGAATTTCTTCCCCTATCTACTCGACAAAACCTACCAGATAACTATCCCCTCTTCTTCAATGACACTCAACTGTCTCCTTCTTCTACAATGAACATTCATTCAATGAACTATCAATCCTTTACTAAAAATCTGAACTGGGAATCTCACATCTCATCTCTTGCTAAAACAGCTTCTAAGAAGTTAGGTGTGCTGTGGCGTCTGCGTCCTTTTTTTTCTCCCTCCCAATGCTTGCTCTCTACAGGGGCCTTATCCGCCCATGTATGGAGTATGTCTCACATGTTTGGGGAGGATCCACTCATACAGCTCTCCTAAACAGGGTCGAGTCAAAAGCTTTTCGTCTCATCAACTCCTCTCCTCTGACTGACTGTCTTCAATCTTTAAATCACCGCCGCAATGTTGCTTCCCTTGCTCTCTTCTACCGTTATTTTCATGCTCACTGCTCTTCTAAACTTGCTAACTGCATGCCTCCCCCCCTCCCACGGCCTCGCTGCACAAGACTTTCTACTCATTCCCATCCCTATTCTGTCCATCTCCCTAATGCAAGAGTTAATCAGTATCTTTACTCTTTCATCCCTTTCACTGGTAAACTCTTGAACTCATCCTGTTTCTATTTTTCCACCTCCTATGACTTAAATCTTTTCAAAAGAAGAGTGACAAGACACCTCCCTGAACTAAGTTGGCCCAGCCCCCATTTTTCATTCTCTTACTGTCTTCTTATAGGGACTGGGAACTAAGCGGGCTTTGTGTTACCCATTTAAAAAAAAAAAATTAGTTTCAGTGCTGTCATGGCTGAAAAGCTTGACTCACATAGGTAGGTGGTGGTGAAAGGTAACAACACTTTCATAGCTGCTCCATGAAAAATCGGGAACTCAAGAAAACATTGAGCCCAGAAGGTTTGTAGTGGCACTGCACTGAATCGAGTCTTCAGGGTACCATCAGATGATAGTCAATGAGCTCCTCTAATAATTTTGACAGAGGCTTCTGGGAGCTTCATCTCAATATTCTCAATGAAGGGGTTTTCTATCCATTGGTAAGAAGCAGCCTGCTCCTCAGTTAGCTCAGGGAAATAACTGTTGAATTTCTCCAACAACTTTGACAGGTGCAATGTTACCTGTGCTTTGACTACATTGAAGCTAATGCCTCTGTCTTGAATGAATGCATGCATATTTCAACCATATCAGTGATTCCTGACGAGGTACGAACACGCCACCACTTGAGCTTTCTTTTGAAAGCCTCAACTTTTTGGTAGTGAGAAATGTTGTTTGTGTTTGCACCTTGCATTGCTTTGTTCAGCTTATTTACTTCGCTGAATATGTCTGCCAGGTAGCTCAGCTGAAGAAGCCATTTATCATCATTAAAGAAATCTGCAAGCTCAGGCTTCTTCTCTGAGAGGAATGTACACAGCTCCTCCCTTAGGCTGAATATGCGTGTGAGCATCCGCCCACAGGACAACCATCTCACCTCTGTATGCATAAGTAGAGATATATAGTCTGTACCTACCTACCGTATATGGCTGCGTATAAGATGACTCAGTGTTTTATTATATGTAAATTATATGTAATTTCATATGCTCCTCTCAAAGTTATTTGTTTATTTAGTGTTATTATGGACAAAGCAATATAAGAGTTCTTTGTATAGATTTTTGTGTGTATTGTGTTATGCTTTGTCAATAAACTACTACTACTACTACTACTAGAAAATAACAATGAGCTGGAGGAAGTTGAAATGGTGGAAGGTCCAGTGGAAAATATAATAGAAAAAGAGGCAGTAAGAGCATTGCAAGAATGAAAGATGAAGGCAACCAGTTTCATCGGGTGTAAGCAGTGGGATAGGCTGAAACTAGCAGGAAGGACAGCTATCAGAACACTAACAGGAGGTTTTGAAAAGATTATGAGGGAGGAGAAAGGTACAGATGAATGGAAGGATAGTTGTACCTTACCACTGTTAAAAGGAAAGGGCGATGCACTGTCATGTGGTGGTACCGAGGTTTGAGGCGGTTGGAAACATGGGATGAAGATGTGGGAGGAGTGTTGTGTGAAAAGGCTTAAGAAATCATCAGATCGATGGACTGTCAATTTGGCTTTCTGATGGAAAGTCAACTATCGATGCAAATCTTATCACAAGACATTCATGAAAAATATAAGAAGACAAAGGCTGTTCATGGTTGTGGATCTGGACAAAGGCATTGACCAGGATTCCAAGAAAAACAATAGGTTAATTATTATTCATATGAATAAAGTATGTTTATTTACCTATGTTACTACGTTATATTACTACGGGGTGTGTGTATGTGTGTGTGTGTGTGGCGTGTGTGTGGGTGTTGTGCTACGTGCAGTGTGTTAACAGGTGTTGCGGTGGTGGGGGCTGTGTTTGAGGCAGTGTTTGTGGTGTGCTACGGGCAGTGTGTTAACAGGTGCTTCGGTGGTGTGGGCTGTGTTGAGGCATGGTGGTGTGTGTTGTGCTGACGTGCAGGTGTGTTAACAGGTGCTGCGGGTGGGGTGGGCTGTGTTGAGGCATCGTGTGTGTGTGTGTGTGTGTGTGTGTGTGGTGTGTGTGTGGTGTGTGTTGGGTGTGGTGCTACGTGCAGGTGTGTTAGCGATGCATGCATGTGTGTGTGTGGTTGAGGCATACCGTTGTACAGTACCATTGTATTTAAGCATTTGTTTTTTTCTTGTCATTTACGCATAACAGTGGATATCAGAGCAAGTGACCAGCGGAAGAGCAAAACGTGGACGGCGTTAGCATCAGGGAAAAAGGCGAGGAGCATCTAGACCAACTTAGCAGAGAATGGAGCTTCTGGATCCTCCACTGCCCCCGGGTTGATTGCCGCCATGGGTGGTTCATAGATTCAAGCAGCGTGGTAGCCTGCACCAACATTGCTCGCACAGGTAAAAAACATTCAAATAAATTTCACACTTCTATCATTAATATTGACTCGGGCTATATCCCGTAATGAAGGGAGCATTAAATATTGTTTCACAATCTATCTTATCTATCTATTGACTTGCCATATTCCCATAATGAAAAGGGTTTTTCTTCGTTTTTTTCACAGGTGAGAGTGGGTCAGCGTAAGGAAGGGGCGCAGGCATACCTCAGCACCTTCAAGTCCTGATTGAAGACAGTGACTACCTACCTGAGCAGGTGTTAACGCGGACGAAACTGGCCTTATTTTACAAGGAAAATGGGCAAAATAGGACCTTACATCCACAATGGGGGATAGTCAAGAAGTTACCCAGGTTCAAGCATTAAGGACCGTTGACACTTGCTGTTTGTTGGGGAATGCTTGCAGGGGACTGCAAGATTAAAACCGCTCCTTGGTATCGTGCTGCCAAACCACGGGCTTCTGAAGGGACTCAACAAGCGTTTTCTGTCAGTGGTATGGAAAATCAAACAAGAAGCAGGGGTGACAGCGAAGGTGTTGCGGAGTGGTTCCACGAACATTTTGTGCCAGAAGGGCAGCTTACCCCATGTCCAAGAAAAAATCTCGGCATTTAAGGCAGTTCTGCTAGTGGATAAGGCTGGTTGACACACTTCACAGGCACTTAACCTGGGGACCATCCGAATGTGTGCGTTCCACATTCCCAAGGACAACTGCCCTGTTGCAACCGAGGGGACATGGGTGTGATCAAGACATTCAAGTGCAACTACCAGAGGGCTGTGTACATAGAAGCACTCAAGAGGAGGAAGACGACAGCACGATGACTCTCATGGACTTCTGGAAGCCAGTACAAACACTCCGACATGCTCTTTTGCCATCAAGCAAGGCAGGGGATGAAGTGAAGCCAAGCACCCTTTAATGCCTGTTGGTTATGCACTATGGCTGAGTGTGTCAACGACTTCAATGGGTTCCCTGCAGTCCACTCAGCCAAATGAAGGACATTGTAGACCGGCACACACGGTTGGGGGTGAAGGCTTCTCTGACATGGAATGAGGAGGATGTGGCAGAACTCATTGGACTCCCATGGAGCCAGAGCCTTCAGTGGAAGAGATTATCAGATCGGAAAGAGTGACAAGCAGGTGATGATGCTGATGAAGATGACGGACACAGAGCAAGGCCTGTGTTTACCATTCATGACAATGAGAAAACTTGCTGAGGGATGCAGATAACTGACAGAGCTCTTAACTGCCAAGACCCCATACCGGAGAGGAGCATCAAGTTCAAGAGAGTTGTGGATGAAGGCCTATACAACAAGGAAAATTTACAGCCCGAGATGGAGGCATCTTGCTTGCCAAAAAGACCATCACAGCTTTCTTCAAACCATCTCCAGCCAGCAACACAGCCAAGAAGCATCTCACCGCTACACCTCCTGTTACTACACCAGCCAGGCAGCCTGTTACTCCTGCTACACAGAAATACTAACTTCAATCAATGTCATCTGTCTCTCCCATACCATTATGTGGCTTTGATGACGATGATACAGACAGTGAGTGATTCCACCCAGCACACCAGCATGCCTCCTGCTAAACCCAGCCAAGTAGCCCGTTGACCTCTATTTTTTATAGTTAATGAAAACCATTTTCTAGTTTTTTTTTAATTTAAAATATCGTATTTTTTATTCTTAATAAAAAATATAATTGTAATAACAGTTGTTCCTTCACTTATTATCACCCAAAATAGTAGTAACATTTTTTACCCTCCAAAAATGAGGGTCTGGGAACGAACCTATTTTTTACTATCAAAAAAAAGGAATTTTTTTTTGACCCCCCAAAAGTGATGGTCTGGGAACGTAAAACCCTATTTTCCTATTGAACTGTTATTCGCCGAACACGAATTTTGTTGTGCACAACTGGGTCAGGACCGTAAACGTCGGGCGACGGGGTCCGACAGTATATATATTATTTATATATATTATATATAATAATATTATATATATATATAGATATATATATATATATATATATATATATATTATATATATATATAATATATATATATAAATTATATATATATATATATCTATATATATATATATATATTATATATTATATATAATTATTATAATATATATATATAGATATAATATATATATATAATATATATATATATATACAAACCCTCGTTTTCCCGGATAATAGGGGGGAGCCACGGTCCGGGAAAACCGCAAACGTCCGGGAAATCGCAAACAGTCCGAGGCCATTACTCACCCCGGACGTTTATCCTACTATAGATTACGTCGGGCAAACCGGCCAATATTAGCTACCCCGCCGCGGGACTTTTACGTCCCTTTGTTGTTGTTTTAGTGCTGCGAGGATCACTTGGGGAACACTATGAGCCTGGTGACGCCTATGATGCTATCACAGGCACTGTAGTTGACCTGTCTTCCTCAGGAAGCACAGGTGAGGCGGAGAAGGGTGTTGCCGGGAGGGGTGTGTGTCCTGGGAGAGTGAGTGTCGTTAGCCCAAAATGTAAACAATACGACCGCCTGAGATGCTGACACCTGGGCGGAGGCGTGGACACTGACCAGGTGTGACAGGAGACGCTCCGGACCGCCGGACAACTTTGTCAATTTACGGACTGGACAGGCATTAGTCCGGACTCTGACCATATTCCCGGACTCGGATTTTGACCCGCAAATCCGATATCCAGGAAAATGGAGGTCCGGGAAAACAAGGGTTGTGTGTTAAATAAAAAAATATGAGAAAAAAAAAAAAAAAAAAAATATGGATATATAAAAAATACAAAAATATGAAGAAAAAACAAAATTAATCAAACAAATAATAATAGAAAAAAGAAAAGAAAATCACATAACAAATTTTTTTTTTTTTTTTAAATCTTAAATATATCAATAATATATATAGTATAGATATTCTTTTTTATATATTTTAGATTTTTTGAATATATATATATATATATATTATATAATATATATATATAGATATATATATATATTATATATAATAGATATATATATATATATATAGTAGATATATAAATATATATATCTATAATTATAGTATATATATAGAGATATATAAATTATAATAAAAAAAAAATATGAGAAATAAAAAAACAAAACAAAACAAAAAAAGTTTAACAAATCGAGAGAAAAAAAATATATATATAATCCAAAAAAAAAAAAAAAAAATATCCCCCCTCACCCCAATTTTTATTATAAGATAAATGTGTAATTTGGTTATATATCTATCTACTATCTATCTAAATATATCTATCGAGCTATCTATCGATCTATCCTACGATCTATCTATCATCTATCTATCTATCTATATATAAGATATATATATGATATATATATACATATATATATATATTATATAGAATATATATATATATAAAAATAATATAGATATATAATATATATAATATAATATAGGTGCATCTATATATATATATATATTTGGTACTTTTGTCTTGCAAGAGGGGGCGGCCATGCGGCCATGGCCCCCCCCTCGGTTACGCCACGGATACGTTACGGTGTGTGTTGTGTGTGTGTGTGTGTCCCGGCCGCCAGTCTTAGGGTATTCAGGGTATTTAAGGGTATTGAAGGGTATTTAAGGATATTTAAGGTATTAAAACCCCGTATTACGTCAATACGTCTCTATATCGTAATAAAGTCTTACTAACATAAAAAGTCGTGACGAATAAGGTAGTAACCTAGTAGTACTTCAACTAGTCAGTGTCCTTTTCTAGAAAATACCGCGCAGTCCTCGTCCACTTTACCATTGTCTAGAGATTACGGCGTATATTATATTAATAATACTTCCATACTCCGCAGCCCCCCTTCCCCCCTGTTTTTTGCACTACGCCTTCACCCCCTTATTGAAAAACAGGGTGATTTATACCAAACGTTATTAGTGAGGACACAAAAACACAGCAATAAATTATTAGAATATAAATAAAAGGCTTGTTTTTATAATAGCTGAAAAAGTTTTGAACCAGAAATACCCATTTTTAACCCATTTAGCGTGAAATATTGCCTCTGCTTTGGTGTATAGCATGACAATACAAACCCACACCCTTACTGAACCCTTACATAGCCTTAATATGCAAGGGAACCCGTAAATTGAGGTAAAAGCATAAGAAAATAAGATAAGTTGAAAGCCAGAAAGACTCCATGTTAACCCATTAGCGTGCATATATTGCCTGGACTGGGTGTATATCATGCATACACTAGCGACTACACACCACAGCAGTAGCGCAACACATTCCATCCCAGCAGTCCAATGTATTGGACACCCGTCTCTTCTTTGCCGAGCACCACACCGTATTATAACCTAACCTTTGACCCCCCGTTTCTATAACACACCCATGCCAGAAGCCATAAATAAGATGAAATAAGATATGTGAAGCCTAGAACATACCCAGCTTTTTACCTATTTATTAGTTACTGCATTTAATTGTTCCTTTGTCAATTGGGTATAATATCATGCAATACAGCCCATACCCTATTACCCTAAGGTTGCCTGGAAATATGCACGGGAAGGCGTAAATTGACGGTATACATGTAAGAATAAGGGTAGATGCCAATATTGGCTGTCTTGTTGGACGTCATCAAGAGTAAATCAGGAGCCTCTTCTTGAATCTGACATCCAACTCGCAGGAAAAAAAAAACAAATCACCACAACAAAAATCTACTTTTTAACAAGCCCCTATAAATCGATGATAAAAAAATATGAGCTAAATACTATATGAGTGGGTATCCTATAAACAGGAACAGATCCTCGTTTAGTTTGAAACCACGGAGCAATTACAAGTTTTGTTTTTCGATACTTTGACCCATTACACCACTGAGTCAGATGTATTGCTTGAATAAAACACTGAAAAACACGTTCCCATAGACACATACAAACACACTGCGCCGGTAGCATGCTATATCACACACAAATAACTCACCGCTCATTAGAAAGGAAGAATAAGATGGAAAACGTTAAAATGTACACAAAAATCCCTTCAGGGACAAAACAAATCAAAATACAATTACCAGACCAGGGATAATACATAAAACGATGCAGAAATATTGACAATATAAACACACAAATAAATACCCCTATATTAGTGTAAAAAAAAAGAATTATCAACAAAATATCTGTCTAAATTATCAACGATTTACTAACTGATGCAACAATTTATTTTACGTTAGGCCTTAAAACTCAGACTTTTTTCTGGAAAAAGTCTTTAAAACAAAAACTAGGGTTGTCAATAAGGTAATGCAATCCGATATCAGTGCACGAATAAAAAGTGATTATTACGTTTTAAAATGGGCGTAATTGGCCACCGCTCGTACCATGGCGGCGAGCCAAAGGCTATAGGGCCCAAATCAGGGCCTCGATCTCTCCCTAATCTCTCAGCCCAATCAGCGTCCAGGAACCGCAGGCGGGCCAAGTTGTTGTGTTATTCCCAAATATAGCCGTATTTAATGGGAAAATATAAGTCGAGATTTTACCCTTAAATACCTATTATGGCAATAGGGACACAAAAGAGTATTATTAGTGATATAAATATAGGGTGGCGAAATACATAGCCGCCATATTAGCCCTTTCAGCGGTAATATCTCCCTGGAAATAAAGGACTGACCTTATTTTGATCCGGTAAATGAATATTTGACGTGTTTCGCTAAGGTCTCCCCTTGAATACTACAGAGGACGTACCCAGGTATACCTTGTGATGCGCTGACCTAGGTTCGAGTCCAGCGGGCTCCAGAGAGTAGCTGTTACGGACATATAGAACCCCCGCGTACTCTGGCCGCAGGCCGGTACGGGCTCAGCCGTAGTGGGACGAGAACTGCGCGTTTCGCTCTTTGGTCCACAACACACAACACTGCCTCGGCGTTCACACCTTATAATGCAACCACCTTTTCTCTTAATAAACGTTCACACACACACACACACACACAAAGGCGTAACAGCTAGACGTCCTGTGTAGCGATCTCACCAGCTACCCTTTGCCCGAGTAGCTACACTTTGCCACCACTTAAAAGAGCTATCTGTTAAGGCCTGTAGCCACACCCTGGCCTGTCACAAGACCCAAGACATATTCAGGGGCTGACATATTATTTCCGTATAGGCATAAAATAGTATTGGGTGTGACTTATTTTATGCCACACAGAGAGAGAGGAGATATTTTTAGTTTATTGACAAAAGTTTTTCACAAACATTTTACCTTTTTACATGTATAATTTCCTCATATTTTCCAAATTTATACTCCTACATATTTCATATTAACCTAAAACAAACAAACGAAAAACCCTCTACTAGGGTGACACATCCCTTACGTATATAATTTCAATACATCATATATATAAAATGCACAGATAGCCTACTTTATCCCTTGTACCCATCAAATTATCCATACTGGAGAAATCTAGCATGACATAGTTGCTTTTACATTGGCGGAGAGTGGACACTGCAACAACACTGGGACTCATCCTGCACTGCATTTTCTACACATGAACACAGTCTAGTTCTTTCGGTATTCCATTTCTCCTGCCTGTTTCTATTCTAAGATTATGGGAGAGAGAGAGAGAGAGAGAGAGAGAGGAGAGAGAGAGATAAATAGGGAGAGAGCGAGACAGAAGATAGATGAGATAAGAGAGAGAGAGAGAGGGGGGAGAGAGAGAGAGAGAGAGAGAGAGAGAAGAGAGTAGAGAGAGAGAAGAAGAGAGAGAGAGAGAGAGAGCGTCAAAGTCCACAGAAATGAGAGAGAGAGAGAGGTAAGCGGCCTTCGTCACAAGAGAAAGAGAGAAAGAGACTTTAATATCTCCTAATGAACGTTAATTAACAACACACCACGCCTATGATATAAGACACTGTATTCAGTATAGCGTTATTTAACCTTCACTGCGATGAACAGCACACTAAAGACCCTTAAATAGTATATAGAGGCAAATGGCCAGTATGAAGCCGCGCGTTTGCCTCAAATCTGTTTATTGACGTCGCCTTTATTCTTCGAAACCAGCCCCTTTCCTCTAATTTCGGCTATTTTATAAGAGTATTTGTTAAATTGCTTCAATCTGTGCAATCTTCATAATAGCCGAAAAGGGTCGAGCAAGGCTGGATGGGAGTGGTGTTTTCGTGGTTCTGCTTATCTAGAATATTTTACAGCGCCCCTACATTGAAATTAAGAACCGTGCTTACCTCTAAATTCTACGTACAACCAGTTCTAGTATCTATAGAATAAATGACATCATATTAACAGTAAACCAGCACAATATATATATATAAAGTATGTATCAAAATTCCTAATCTTAAATGGCGCACCTGAAAACCAAGTTAAGGGCTGACTAATACAAAACAAAATGTCCAGACCTTTCTGTCGCTGGTTTCAACATACTCCCGACCATAGGAGTTTCTAACTTTCTATCACATGAGGAATTACATAATCTATAAAATACTGGTTACATAATGCACATCAACATGTCACATAATCACATGTTACCTATCTCATAAGAATGGAAATGTGTTTCCCAAATAATATTACAAATAATTACTTCAATCTTCAATAGTCCAACATATTATTATACATATCAATGGCTTACAAATCTCATCTACTGTGCCCCTTGGGTTAGCCGACCAGCCGTACGTCTCTCACCAAATTCTTAATACAGGAGTTGGCTTCTTAACGTTTTAGCCATACCTCAGAATCAGCACAGATATTTCAAGTTGGTGTATTTTTGTACAGGTTCTAATTGAGTAACCCCTGGAACTCTTGACTTTTACACTTCTAAGAATTCCATTCTTACCAGGAAATACCTCTACTATTACAACCCAGGGCCACTGTAATCTTCCAATCCTTCTTCCTTACTAAACTAAACCACCTTTCTTATATTACACTTTGATGTAAAACCCTTACAGCAGGGGTTAGATTTCTTATGTCATCATTACCCATATTTCAAAATTTATCAAGGATTCTGATTTTTGTAGGATTTCTCTTTCACTCAAATCCTTTTGCAGAAATACAAGATGGTTTGTTATTCACATGCTTGTTGAGATCTGATTCTCCCAATTGTGAGTGAGAAGTTTTAATGGGGTTTACATCAGGTTCATCTTCAATATGTGGTCAAAGGCCTAGATTAACACAAGCTTCCCAATCTCATGTATGGTAGTTTCTATTCGACTTCCTATATATATAATTCACTACCTAGAAAGTTTTTCTGACAGCAGCTTCACAGATCTTATCAACGTTCCCACCAGCCTCCCACCAAGGGAGACCGTGGAACGATGAATTTTCCAGAGGAGATAGCATACCATACACTTTTTGCAATTTTCATTAATAGATGCCACAAAGGTTTTAGCATTATGTGACTAAAACACTGAAGGAAAGCCCCCTACGCCAATGAATCTCCGAATAGCAAAGCATGCAGTTAAAAACACTCTAGAGTCGTAAGCTCCACATGAATGGCTCTGACTACTTGCACAGGTTAAAGCAAATGTAAACTTCTTAGAAGGAATCCTGACAGAATAGAGCCAGCAAAGTCAAGTCCAGTTAAGTAAATGGAGGTGTAGATTTCACTCTTAGTTCTGGAGAGGAGCTACAGTTACTACATGCTCTCGAATCATGTCTTTGAGACACCTTACACATTCCCTGGTGACAGACTTTGCCAATCTTCTAATGCTATTATCCAACAAACTTCTCTTAAAGTAGACATCATGTAGAAACACTGCATGCTTGGGAAATTTATGCTGAAACCTAACAGAGCTTTGCTAGTCACCTTTTGGGTAATTATGAACTGATGTTACTTTCCCTAGCTTAAGTATGCAAACTCAAGTCTACCTTTGATTCTTAATAAATCTTTATCATCTAAAAAAGGATCCATTTGATCAAGCTTGATCCTTTGGGGAGAGGCTTGTTATTTTTCAAACCTTGATTTCCCTGCATATCTCTCTCTTTGATTACAATAATCATTTCATTGACTTATCTATTCATCAGCAGTGAGAAGGCCTGATATTTCTTTATGCTTGGTTTACAGTTGTTTATGAATCTCAAACCCAGCAACAATAATTCTGAGCTGTTACTAAACTTTGTCACAGCTTCTTCTACACTATCTGCAACCACCTAGCAGTTATCTTACATACATATCCTCTTTTAATTCATGTATTATATCAGTCGTGTGTAGCCTTCAGATGATGTCGAATAGTGCATTTAATAAGAAAGGGCTGGCAGTGTTACAATGGAACACGCTGAAATCTCATCAATCTTATCCCATTGACACACTTCAGGAAAGAAACGATGCACATCTCTTCTTCTCGCTTTCAGACTTATTTGCAAAAATGCCTTGGTGTATCACAGCTAAAGCTATGGGCCACCTCCTGAAGCTTATCGTATTTCACTAAATCAGGTTTGGATGGGGCCGTCAGTAAACAAGTCATTCATGATATTCCTTATAACTACGAGCTGATGGCTCAAAAACAGGTCTAATCTTAGTACTCACACTGCTTTCTGCTGACTACAGGACGGGAGGCAGATACATGGTAGGGTAAGGACTAGTAATTCTATACATGGAATTTCCTCAATAATACCTTCCTATCATAATCATCAAAAAACCTTATATATGTTTGTTTTTAAGCTCACAATCTTTTGCAACTTGTATGTATCTCTCTAGTCCTCTTTATCGCAAGTTTTCATTATCTATGAGATCACCCTTTGCTGCTCCTCTTCAAGGCAAGGCTACCTTCTATCTACTATCACAAAACTTAATGCTCTTAGAAACTCCTGCAGCGAGAGTTAGACTCAAAAAAACTTCAGCTTCAAAAAGTAGAGTAATCCCGTACGCCTCTAAGTCCCAAAACTTGCTCCATCAAGTCTGACACCTTGTAAATACACAACATTTGATGTGAAGTAAGTTAAATCTGGCACAGCATGCAAGCTTCCTGACAGAATCCCACCAAAAACGAATTCTGTGCTACTATCCATCAACTTGAAAAGTATCATTGGGTCAAGAAGTGCCAGTATGCTCGAGACGCAATCAATAGATCTATGTCCATCTGGAATTATTCAAGTGATCCTCAGCAGTTCTACATGGAAAAGGCACTCCATAAGTTTATGAGGAACATTGGTCTAATCAAAGGTTGGCATCTCTTAGAATTTCACAACAATCAATGATGTGATGCATTATTACAATCAAGAGTTTCAGAGAATAAATGTTACTTTGGCCCTGCTCTTATTAGAATTTTCACCACAAATGCTGAATATGAATTGTCTGAACTAGAAAGCCCACTTAGGTTTACACTTTTTAGCAGATTACTACTTACATAGGTGTCTGTCAGACCCACTGTAAACTACGTTTAGTCATCATAAAGCACACCATTAGTTCGCCACAATCTTAACCTTTGGGCTTGTTTTTGCAAATATCTGTTTCATTAGTGGAGGTAATTTTTGAAGAGCACGCTCCTGCTGAACTGATGAACCTCTTTCCGTTGCATCATAGTGATGGTTTCAGACCCTGTTTTCAGGTACAACCTTTCATGTGGTCATTACTAATATTTGAATTCCATGTTAATGCCACACATTAGAATATTGTTATTACCTTACTTTTTACACACTTAGCAAAGCATCCCTTAGCAATATGCCCTCTACTTAACACTTTAAACACAACTTGGCAGATTGAATTCCTATCACACGGTCCTTCCCACTTAATTTCAATATTTCAAAGCATTTCTCTGAATTTATGTCTCTTGCTACAAACCCACAATTAAGCCAGTAACTTCAGAGAGGCGTGAGAGCTGAGCTGAGACCCTTTCTCCCTTGAACCCCTTCATGTACCAATTCCGTCTTTCTCAGGTTCATGTTGCCTTTTCTAATTCTCTGAAGTACTTCCTTGAAGTCTCCGAACGTTTGCTCTCTACTTCTTCTTGCAGGAACGCAGGAGCCAATCCCCCAAGTCACGTTTCACGTCCAGCACCTTTCCGAGCCCACTCCATTCGTATTTCATTAGGAGACCGGGATAGGGATTGGTGTTAGAAAGACTTCACACTGCTTACCATGACACCCAATGCTTTAAACTTCTGATGTGTGTCAGGTAGTCGTCACGTATACTCCAGAGATTGACACGTACTTAAGTAGTCGTCCAGACCATTTTTATCATTCCTGATTTTAAATGCAGTCAAATCATAAGCCATTGACGAGTATATCAACAATACGTCGTCCACTTTTTGTATCCAGTCAGCCGTTTTAAATAATCCGCAATCAAAATCTGCAAATTCCCGATTCTTCAAAACGCCTCAAATTTTCCAGACGCTCAGGCTCAGGCTCCGTGACGTACCATCAGGGAGGCTCATCTTCCCGCGCTTGATCAGAGAGGCACGTAAACACAGAGATAAATATAATACTTGAAGATATTTGGGTGTTTCTGATAGATTTGTTTTGCTATATGCCACATGCATGCATCTTTATGGGTGCAGCAAGACAGCTGTGCCTTCGAGAAAGTTTGCACACGGAAAGGAGTGGCGTGTGTAGGAGTGGAGTGGCGGAGTGGCGTGTGGTGATTCACGCCTATAGTGTGTTGGGGCGAACAGTTGTGTTGAGAAACGGTGTAGTGAGGGTAGCGATGGACCACCACGACTGTGAGGCTTTGCCTCTTAACAAGACCAAGTAAACCAAGTAAGCCAGTTGTGGAGTGGGCGTGGGCGTGCCCTGTGGTGGTGTGGCTGTCACACTTTCTGCCTTCCGCCGCATATTTTCCAACTCTTTGCTGTAGTTAATGCTAGTATGTTGTTTCCGAGGAATTACGTTTGACTGTAGCTCCAAAACTAACCATAGGATTTTCTCGAAAGTACTTCATTGTGATTCCCACACACACATGGTTAACCTTATTTACCAATCCATGTTTTGGAGAAGTGCCAGGTCCTCCTGCTGAACCTCAGGCTCTGCTAACACCTGTTCATCCACCTCGTACTCGGGCTCAAACATATAGGATCCCATGACAATCTGAGGTTCGTTTTCCTCATAGTATCGCGACCAGCGTCATTTCTTTCGGTGTCAGATTGAGCATCGTACTCTAGATCGTCACAGCGACAGATTCACTGTCTGACACCGAAGTTCAATCGCTCATCATAACATTTGCCGAAGGTGTCAGACAGAGTGTCTGCGGGCGTCACTGTTCTGACGTCATCAATAACAGTCGTAGCCTGTTGGATGGAAGATTTTTTTTTTTTCGCGCGCTTTTTACAAAAGTCGTGTTTTACGGAATATGGCCTGGAAATCAATTATTTTGTGGATTGGTGTGTTTGAATGTACATTCAACATAATTCGGCAAAAAAATTTGGGTCTGGACGACTACTTAAGACCTCTTGCCTTCAAGAACCTTGCCTTTTAAAAGAGCTTGAACATGGGCAAATATGATTCCCTCAGGCCTTCCAAATCTCTCCTTTAGTAGTGTACAAGCAGTCTTATAAGGGGATTTTTCAAAGCTAAGCCGCCAGATGTCCCTCGCGCATCTCACATCCTCAGCACTTTCAGGCTGAATGATCTATCATTTACCGTAAATTCCCTGTACTTCTTTGGGACATATCAGAATTACCCTTCAATACAACAACTGAAACAGTCTTAATAAAAAATGTAGTTTATCATTTTATTTGTCTGCACTTGGTGAAAATATTGGCAAAACAATTGAATATTTGAAAACTCAATCTTTAAAAATCGTCTTTTCATAAAAAAACGCAAGTTCAAGCAGAATGAGGCTTCAGGAAATATCTACTTGTATGTAAGCATTCACTGAGTACCTGTTTTGGGTGTGTCTGTCTGTCTTGCGACGAACATTTAACCAAACAGAGTGTGGCGTTCAGCATCTCCACAGAAACCATCCCGCCGGCAGGATCTGTTATCAATCCACTTTCCTGTAGACACCACACGGGTAGGAACTCAGCACAGCGCCCCCGCTCCTTACCTCACAGCTCATATCTCTGATACTCCTAACTCCTCAATACCAGAAACTGTCATCCTAACTATTATCACCCGCTTATCTCATCACACTCTCTATCCTCTACTGGAATATTCGTGGCATCCGCTCCCACATACCGTTTCCCACATAAAGGAGACTTTCGTCTTTCGAGACGGAAATAGTAAACAAACGCTCTCAACTGTCTTCCATCCCGGACTGTTCGTTGAGGTGCCAAGCACTTAAATTACTTCTTGGTTAAATGTTCGTCGCAAGAGAGACATATACACCCAAAACAGGTACTCAGTGAATGCTTACATACAAGTAGATATTTCCTGAAGCCTCATTCTGCTTGAAACTTGTGTTTTTTTATGAAAGACGATTTTTAAAGATTGAGTTTTCAAATATTCAATTGTTTTGCCAATATTTCACCAAGTGCAGACAAATAAAATGTAAACTACATTTTTTATTAAGAACTGTTTTAGTTGTTGTATTGAAGGGTAATTCTGATGTCCCAAAGAAGTACAGAGAATTTACGGTAAATGAAATATCATTCAGCCTGAAAGTGCTGAGGATGTGAGAGCCTGAGAGACAGGCTTGAGCGTGAGCTTATTAGAAAACTCCCCATTGGCGCTTGTGTGAGAGAGACCAGATATGACTGATTTAGCTTCTCCTTCCAACAGTGAAAAAAACAAAATAAAGCTTAACTAAATTTGCCCTTTCACAATTGGAATCCCT
>JACEEZ010002741.1:0-10017 GCA_016584305.1 Chionoecetes opilio
ACGGAGTTCGCATAAGAATTGAAGCTAAGGTAGTGACTATGAAAGAAGATGAATGTGTTAGGCCAAGAAATTAATGAAGGGCGTGGAATGAAATCAAATTTAAGGAACATCTACAAGAAATAAAGATTTATAAATATATATAAAAGACGACGTATACAAAGATGGAAACGTGATATAGAAAGATATATTATAATAGAAAATAATCAGTATTAAGATACACATCATTCAGGAGGAAACTGCATACATGGAAATGAATAAGGTAAACAAGTAAGGAGGAAAAGAACCATGAGTGACAGAGAAACACAAAAACACAAATCAACAAAATATAATTATAAAACACAACTAAAACACACACACCCACCCACACACAAACACACACACACAGACACACACACAAACACATACACAAACACACACATCGCACACAACACACACACACACACACACACACACACACACACACACACACACGTACACACACACACACAACACACACACACACACAACACACACACACACAACACACACACACACACACACACACACACACACACACACACACACACACACACACACACACACACACACACAACCACACACACACACTCACACACACACACACACACACACACACACACACACACACACACACACACACACACACACACACACACACACACACACACACACACACACACACACACACACACACACACACACACCACACACACACACACACACACACACACACACACTAACACACACCCTCATGAAACAAAGGAACACCCGATGATCAAAAACACACAAAACGAGAACAAAAGTCTCATTACAGCAAAACAAACACCATAAAAAAAGACCACAACAACAACAAAACAACAGGGATATATGAGAAAGGTGAGACAGCGATACAGGTGAATATATGAGGGGAGAAAAAAATGGAAACACAACTAAAACACATCCAGAAATAAAGATAGATAGCTATTGGTTAATTAATAAATAATTAATTAATCATGGGGAACACTCGTTGGAAGGAGCGCCGAATCGCCAATCCTGAAGAGCATCCTACCATCCTACTCCGACCTGTATAGTCTACTACTCTTAAAAGTTCAAATATGGGGGACCAATAATGGCCCAGATCTAACTCCAAGCTGTACAACTCTTAAAAGTTCCAAGATGAATGACCAACCATGGTCCAGATCTAACTCCAAGCTCTATTACCCGTAAAAGTTCCAAGATGATTGACCAACCACATCTAAGGATCTTACTCCAAGCTGTCTCTACCCTTAAAAGTTGCAAGATAATGACGGACCAAATATGGACCAGATTCCAATATGATGCACCTATCAATGACCAGATCCAACTCCCACATATTTGTTTTATAACTGGAGGATAATAATGCTTATCCCTGAAACTCTCGATCAAATCATTTTTAGTGCCACCAGTGCAGAATGTTGAGGAAAAAACGATGATTCATTACAGTTGGATGCAATCCCATCAACATCAAGGTTAGTAAGATCTGCATCCAGACATTATATCTATTTATAACAACGCCCAACTCTTGGGTTGAGTATGTTTTGGTTGGGAGTTGAAATAGCTGGGCGAAGGGCAGCAAGTTCCGCTTCCGGAGACGGTTGAGGTGAAATCCAAGGGTTGCCACAAATCTTGGGATTTTGTCCAAGATTTGAACCGGGAATTATTCATGTTATTTTATGCAGTCGTTTATCTGAAGGTAGCATAGGTTCCGTTGTGACCGTACCTTGATTACCACTGAAGATACTTGAATAATTCCCTTCAAAAGTCCCAAGATAGACCAGAAATATTCCAACGCCAAGACCTACATCCAAGATCTTTTGGCAAATACCCAAGGATTGGTAAATATCGCGTACATCGTAATGGCAGATGGTGGTGTGGTGTTATCGAGCTTGACATCAATCTATAGTGTTAACACATAAGTAGACTTTTTAACGATGGTCCGGCCTGTTTTTTGTATCAGTTGACAACTCTGCGGTTTTCGGTTCGCAGTAGCTCAGACAGAGCCTTCAGAAAGGCTTGCCACAGCCCACGGGTTAACTGGATGGACTATGACAATGAGGCCTTAATAGATTTGAAGAAGGTAGTCCTATAATGATGTATGACCAATTAAATTAATGAAGGGGCGTGATGAAAATCAAATTTAAGGAACATGTACAAACATAAGATTTATAAATATATAAAAAGACGATCGTAATACAAAGAGGAAACGTGTATAGAAAGATATAATTATAATAGAAAAATATCAGTATTAAATACACTCTATTCCGGAGGAATGCTACATGGAAACGAAATACGTAAACAAGAAGTGGGAAAAGAAACTGAGTGACAGAGAACACAAAAACACAAATCAACAAATATAATTATAAACACAACTAAACACCACACCCACCCCACACCACAAACACACACACACAGACCACACACACACATACACAAAACACAAACATCGCACACAACACAACACATACCACACACACACACCCACACCACTACACACACACCACGTACACACCACACACACACACACAGGTACACTTACACACAGTCAAACAACACACACACATACACATCAACCACACCACACACACAAACACACCACACACACACCACACAACACACACACACACACACATCCACTCACAACACACCCTCAACACACCACCTCACACCAACACACCACACAGCACACCACACCCCACACACACACATACACACACACTCACCACACACACACACACACACACACACACCACACACCACACCACAACACCACACACACACAACACACACACACCTCACACACACACAGACACAACACCTAACACACACCCTCATGAAACAAAGGAACACCCGATGATCCAAAACACACAAAACTAGAACAAAAGTCTCATTACAGCAAAACACACACCATAAAAAATAGACCACAACAACAACAAAACAACATGGATATTAGAAAGGTGAGACAAGCGATACAGCTGAATATATGAGGTAGAACAAATGGAAACAAACAAACCACATCAGAAATACAAGATAGATGCTAATGTTAATTATAAATAAATCTAATTATCTGGGAACCACCAGAAGGTCGTTGAGGGAGCCCCCTATCGCCAATCCTTAAGATCATCCTACCATCCTACTCCGACCCTTTATATCTACACTCTTAAAAGTTCAAATGATTGGGAGCCAATAATGGCCCAGATCAACTCCATGGCTGTACAACTCCTTAAAAGTTCCAAGATGAATACAACCAGTCCAGAATCTACCGCCAAGCTCTATTACCGTAAAAGTTCCAAGATGATTGTGACCAACCACAATTAAGGATCTTACTCAAAGCTGCCTACCCTTAAAATTGCAAGATATGACGGACCATATATGACCAGATTCCATATGATGCACCTATCACATGGAACCAGATCCAACTCCCACATTTTGTTTTTATACTGAAGGATATAATATCTTACCCTGAACTGCGGGAGCAAATCAATTTTTAGTGTCCACCAGTGCGGTAATGTGAAAAACGATGATCATTACAGACTTGGATGCAATTCACTAACTCAAGGTTTGTAGAAATCCGCATCCGGCATATATCTAATTTTAAACCCAAACGTATTGGGTTGAGGTAGGTATGTGGTTGGAGTTTGAAATAGCTGGGGCGAAGGGCAGCACGTCCGGCTTGCTGCAGACGGTTGAGATGAATTCCAGGGTGGCCACACATTGGGATTTTGTCCCAGATTTAGACGGGTTATTCATGTATTTATGCAGGGGTCGTTTATCTGAAAGGTAAGCATTCAGGTCCCGTTTACGCGTACCTTGATATAAACCACTGTACAATAACGTGAATAATCACCTTCAACAGTCCCCAATGATATGACACGATATCCCAACGCCAAGACCTACATCTCGAGATCTTTTGGCAAATAACCAGGATTGGTAAATATCTGCGTTACATCGTAATGAGGTAGATGGGGTGTGTGTTATCGAGAGCTGACATCAAGGCGTATATGTGACCAATAAGTATACGCTTTTAACGAAGTCGGCCTGGTTTTTTGTATGCAATTGGAAACTGCGGTTTCGGTTTTCACAGGGGCAAAGTAGCTCAGCGAGCCTACAGTACGGCTTGCCTACAGCCCACGGGTTACTGGATGGACTAATGACAGGATTCCTGAATAATAAATTAGAAGAAGGTAGTCATAAAAGATGTTGGACCAAGAACTTAATGACGGTGTTGGGAATGCGAAACATTTTAAGGACATCTACAGAGAAATAAAGATTATAAATATACTAAAGACTACTATACAAAGATGCAAACGTGTAGAAATTATATATTATAAATTTAAATTAATCACTATTAAGAATACACATCATTCAGGAGGAAACTGCATACATGGAATGAATAAGGTAAACAAGAGGAAGAAAAGAACCATGAGTGACAGAGAAACACAACACAAATCAACAAAATATAATATAACAACACAACTAAAACACACACACCCACCCACACACACACACACCACAGACCGACACACACAACACATACACAACACACACATCGCACACAACACACACACACACACGACACACACACTACCACAAACACACACACACCACAACACCACCGTACACACACACACACACACACACCACACTTACCAACACAAACACACACACACACATACTAAACACCACACACACACAAACACACACACACAGCACCACACACACACACCACACCCACACACCAACACAACACACACTCACAACACACACTCACTCACACACCACACACACACACACACACACACACACACACAACCACACACCACACACCACACACAGCACACCACACAACCATACACACACACCACACCACACACACACACACACTACACACACAACACACCACACACACACACACTAACCCACCCTCATGAAACAAATTGAACCCCCGATTGATCAAAAAACACACAAAAAACGAGAACAAAAGTCTCATTAACAGCAAACAAACACCATAAATAAAAGAACCACAACAACAACAAAACACAGGGCTATATGAATAAAGGTGAGAACAGCGATACAGGTGAATATTGAGGGGAGAAAAAAATGGAAACAAAACTAAAACCCATCCGAAATAAAGATGTATCTATTTTGGATTAATAATTATTATTAATCATGGAGAACACTCCTTTGGAAGAGGCCGAATCGCCAATCCTGAAGAGCAGTCCTACCACCTACTCCGACCTGTATATTCTACTACTCTTAAAAGTTCCAACTATGGGGGACCAATATGGCCCAGATCTAACTCAAGCTGTACACTCTTAAAGTTCACGATGAAAATGACTCGAACCATGGTCCCAGATCCTAACTCCAATCTCTATTACCCGTAAAATTTCCAAGATGATTGCCACCACACTAAGGAGTCTTTACTCCAGCTGCTCTACCCTTAAAAGTTGGCAAGATAATGACGGACCAAATATGGACCTATTCCAATATGAGCACCTATCATACCAGATCCAACTCCCCATATTTGTTTTATACTGGAGAATGAAATAATTCTTATCCCTGAAAAATGGGGCGGGGGGGGAGCAAATATATTTTTAGTGCCACCAGTGCGGGAATTTGAAAAAACGAATGATACATTACAGAATTGGATGCAACACACATCAACATCAAGGTTGTAGAAATTTGCATCCGGCATTATATCTAATATTACCTCAGAACGTATTGGGTTGAGGTATGGTTGTGGGGTGGGCATTGAAATAAGCGGGGCGCAAGGGTAGCAAGTCGCTTGCGAGAGGACGGTTTGAGGTGAATACAAGGGTTCCACCATTTGGGATTTTGTCCCAAGATTTTAAAAAGACGTATTATATTCATGTAGTTTTATGCAGTCCTTTTATCTGAAGGTAAAGCATAGATTTCCGTTTTACCGTAACCTTGAAGATAAAACCACTGATAAATACTTGAATAATCCTTGCAAAAGTCCGCAAAGATGACCACAAAATCTCCCAACGCCAAGACCTCCATCCCAAGACTTGGCAAATAACCAAGGATTGTAATTCTGCGTACATCTAATGATGCAGATGGTGTTGGTGTGTTTTCGTGAGCTGCCATCAAGGCTATATGTGACACAATAAGTAGACTTTTAACGATGTCGGCCTGGTTTTTGTATGTCAATTAAGAAACTGTGCGGTTTCGTTTCGTCGCGTACTCAGCAGAGCCTTCATGAAAACTTTCCACGCCCACGGGTTAACTGGATGGCTATGACAAGGATTCTTGAATAATAATTGAGAAGGTGTCTATAAAGAGTGTTGACCAAGAAATTAAAATGAAGGGCGTGGAATGAAATCAATTAAGTAACATCTACAAGAATAAGATTATAAATATATACAAAAGAACGGAACTGATCAAATGATGGAGAACGTGAATATAGAAATTATATTTAATAGAAAATAATCTGTATTAAATACACATCATTCAGAGAAACTGCATACATGCAATGAATAAGTAAGCAAGAAGGAGGAAAGAACCGTGATGACAGAGAACACAAAAAACAACAAATCAACTAATATAATTATAAATCACAACTAAACAACACACAACCACCCACACACAACACACACACACAGACCAACACACAAACACTACACAAATCCCACACATCGCACACAACACACACGACAAACACGCACACACACACACACACCCACACGTAACACGCACACACCCACAACACACACTTACACACACAAACAACACACACACACATAGACAACACACCAACACACACCAGCATCACACACACACACGACACAATCACACACCACACGACACACACAACTCCACACAACACACTCCCACCACACACAGCACACAACACACAACACACACACACTACACACATCACACACACACACACACCACATACACCCACAGACACACACACACACACACACCCCACACACACACACACACACACACACCAACACACTATCAAACCCCTCATGAAACAAGTAACACACCCGATGATCAAAACACACAAAAACGAGAACAAAAGTCTCATTACGCAAAACAAACACATAAAAAAAGGTCACAACAACAACAAAACAACAGGGATTATGAGCAAGGGTGAGCACAGCGATACAGGTTAATATTATGAGGGAGAAAAAATGGAAAACAAAAGCTAAAAACACATCCAAAATAAAGATCGATAGCTATTGTTAATTAATAATAATTAATTAAAAAAAATTTTTCCCCCCCATTCCAATGGGAACACGCGTTGGAAGAGCCCGAATCGCCAATCCTGAAGGGCAATCCTACCATCCTACTCCGACCTGTATAGTGCTACTACTCGTAAAAGTTGCAAATATGGGGGACCAATAATGGCCCTATCTAACTCCAAGCTGTACAACTCTTAAAAGTTCCAAGATGAATGACCAACCATGGTCCGATCTAACTCCAAGCCTCTTTACCCGTACAAGTTCCAAGATTAATTGACAACCACTCTAGGTCTTACTCCAAGCTGCTTCTACCCTTAAAAGTTTGCAAGATAATGACGGACCAAATATGGAACAGATTTCCAATAATGATGCATCCTATCAATGACCAGATCCACTCCCCATATTTGTTTGTATACTGGAGTATTAATAATTTTATCCCTGAAACTCGGGAGCAAATCAATTTTGTAGGTGCCACCAGTGCGGGAATGTGGAAAAAAACGATGATCATTACAAATTGGATTCAAATCACATCACATCGAGTTGTAGAAATTTGCATCCGGCATTATATCTAATATTAACGCAAACGTATGGATTGAGGTAGGGTGGTTGGAGTTGAAATAGGCTGGTGCGAGGGTACCAGTCGCTTGGCGAGAAAGGTGGAGGTGAATAACAAGGGTGCCACAACATTGGGATTTGTCCCAAGATTAGACGGTGATATTCATTTCTTTAATGGCAGTCCGTTTTATGACACACAGTAGCATAGGTCTCCGTTGTCAACCGTTACCTTGATATAAACCACTGAATACATACTTGAATAATCCCTTCAAAAGTCCCAAGTAGACACAAATATCCCAACGCAAGACCTACATTCCCAAGATCTTTGGCAAATAACCAAGAATTTAAATAACTGGGTACATCGTAATGAGGGCGAGTGGTGTGTGTGTTTAGCAGAGAGCTTGACATCAGGCGTATTGTGACACAATAAGTAGACTTTTAACGAATGTGGCAATGGTTTTTGTTATGCAATTGAAACTGGGGGCGGGGGTGTTCGGTTTTCCGCAGTAGCCAGCAGAGCCTTCGGAAGGCTGCCACAGCCCACGGGTTAACGATGGACTATGACAAGGAATTCCCTGGGGGGGGAAAAAAAAAAAAAAAAAAAAAATTAAAGAATTTAGGAATGGTAGTCTATAAAGAGTGTTACCAAGAACTTAATGAAGGGCGTGGAATGAAATCAAATTTAAGGAACATCTACAAGAAATAAAGATTTATAAATATATATAAAAGACGACGTATACAAAAGATGGAAACGTGATATAGAAAGATATATTATAATAGAAAATAATCAGTATTAACATACACATCATTCAGGAGGAAACTGCATACATGGAAATGAATAAGGTAAAAAAAGAGGAGGAAAAGAACCGTGAGTGACAGAGAAACAAAAACACAAATCAACAAAATATAATTATAAAACACACTAAAACCACACACACCCACCCACACAAACACACACACACAGACACACACACAAACACATACACAACACACACATCGCACACAACACACACACCACACACACACCACACACACACACACACACACGTACGCGCACACACACACACACACCTTACACACACAAACACACACACCACACATACACACACACCACACACACACACACACACACACACACACACACACACACAACACACACACACACACCACACACACACACACACACACACACACACACACACCACACACACACACAAAACACACACACACACACACACAACACCACACACACACACACACACACACACACACACACCACACACACACACCACACACACACACACACACACACACACACACACACACACTAACACACACCCTCATGAACAAAGGAACCCCGATGTAAAAAACACACAAAAACGAGAACAAAAGTCTCATTACAGCAAAACAACCCCATAAAAAAAGACCACAACAACAACAAAACACAGGGATATATGAGAAAGGTGAGACAGCGATACAGTGAATATATGAGGGGAGAAAAAAATGGAAACAAAACTAAAACACATCCAGAAATAAAGATAGATAGCTATGGTTAATTAATAAATAATTATTAATCATGGGAACACTCGTTGGAGGGAGCGCCCGCATCGCCAATCCTGAAGAGCATCCTACCATACTACTCCGACCTGTATATCTACTACTCTTAAAAGTTTTAAATATGGGGGACCAATAATGGCCCAGATCTAACTCCAAGCTGTACAACTCTTAAAAGTTCCAAGATGAATGACCAACCATGGTCCAGATCTAACTCCAAGCTCTATTACCCGTAAAAGTTCCAAGATGATTGACCAACCACATCTAAGGATCTTACTCCAAGCTGCTCTAACCCTTAAAAGTTGCAAGATAACGACGGACCAAATATGGACCAGATTCCAATTTTGATGCACCTATCAATGACCAGATCCAACTCCCACATATTTGTTTTATACTGGAGGATAAAAATTCTTATCCTGAAACTGCGGGAGCAAATCAATTTTTAGTGCCACCAGTGCGGGAATGTGAGAAAAACGATGATCATTACAGAATTGGATGCAAATCACATCAAAATCAAGGTTGTAGAAATCTGCATCCGGCATTATATCTAATTTTAACCCAAACGTATTGGGTTGAGGAATGGTTTGGTTGGGGGTTGAAATAGCTGGGGCGAAGGCAGCAAGTCGCTTGCGGAGACGGTTGAGGTGAATTCAAGGGCCGA
>JACEEZ010002742.1:0-13342 GCA_016584305.1 Chionoecetes opilio
CCCCGCCCTGCACACAGTTGTTTAAAATCATGAATGGGTAAAATTTGGGGGAAAAGTTTTTATGTTAAGTTTTGCCCTCACCAACACCCTTGGGCATTTGGTTTGGGGGTTCAAGTGTGATGTTTGTAAGAAGTGTTTCAAGACAAAGGGGTTTGAAAACTGCCAGGCACGGGGAAGATCCACTTTTGAGGTGGTGTGTTGTGTGGAAAAATGTGGTGGGTAGGAGTGTGGCAATGGGTGGTGGTGGTGGACAGTGTGGTTACATGTGGGGGTGGTAGGAGTGGGGAATGGGTGGTGGTGGTGGTGGACATGTGTTAATGTGTGGTGGTAGGAGTGTGGCAATGGGTTGGTGGTGGTGGTGGACAGAGTGTTACATGTGTGGGGGTAGGAGTGTGGGCAATGTGTGGTGGTGGTGGTGGACAGTGTGTTACATGTGTGGCGGTAGGAGTGTGGCAATAGGTGGTGGTGGTGGTGGACCAGAGTGTTACATGTGTGGTGGTAGGAGTGTGGCAATGGGTGGTGTTGGTGGGGGGACAGTGGGTTACATGTGTGGTGGTAGGAGTGTGCAATGGGTGGGGGGGTGTGGTGGTGGGACAGTGTAAAATGTGTGGTGGTAGGAGTTGTGGCAATGGGTGGTGGACAGAGTGTTACATGTGTGGTGGTAGGAGTGTGGCAATGGGTGGTGGTAGTGGACAGAGTGTTACATGTGTGTGGTAGGAGTGTGGCAATGGTGGTGGTGGTGGACAGAGTGTTTACATGTTGGGGGTAGGAGTGTGGCAATGGGTGGTGGACAGAGTGTTACATGTGTGGTGGTAGGAGTGTGGCAATGGGTGGTGGTGGTGGACAGAGTGTTACATGTGTGGTGGTAGCAGGGCCGGATTTAGACCTGTGGAGGCCCCTGAGCAGCCTCTGTGTGGGGGCCCCCTTTCATTACAAAATTTTACAAAGTATGAGATGCCGAGCAGCTGGGGGGTCCGGTGATTTTTTTTTTAAATTAATTTTAGCCTTTTTAGGAGCATTTTGAAACAATCAGCATAGCTAAATTGAGAAAGTATATTAACTTTAGCAATGTCTACAATAGAGAAGAGATTGATTAGCAGTTATATTTATAAGCAAAGTAAGCAATAGCTACTGTTTACAACACTAGTCTGAATATCTATGATGCATATCTACATTTTCCATATATCTGCAAATGAAAAAAATAAATTTTACAATACCAGTAGCTACTTTTAATTACAGAACTGGCAGTGGCACTTTACGAGATCTAGCCCTTGCAAAGTTTTTGATCAAATCATGGAAGTCAGTTTCTCTGAGGATGTCATATTCAATGCTCATCAAAGCTAGGTGGCTAAGCCTGTCATGACACATTGTAGTATGAAGTCTGTTTTTGATAAATTTCATTTTACTGAAAGAACGTTCTCCAGAACAATTTGTAACCATGAGCACCAAGTACATCCGCAACATTATTTCAATATTTGGAAATGTATCTACAACATTCTTGATATCAACAGCTTGTAAGGAATGTGCCCCCCCTTTCTCTACATCTTCGTCTTGAGAAATTGAGTAAAGAAGCTGCAAACTGCACTAGTTCAACTCCAAGTGTTTGATCCAGATCATTCTTGTACTCAGAAAACCAATTTCGCTGCAGCTGCTTCAATTTCATCACAATTCAATGATTGCGGTTTATCCAAGAATCAAAAATTTAAACAGATTTTCTTCATAGGCCTTCAACCGTTGATCCAGTGAACTCAGGAACTGATCAATTGCTGGAAGGAAATTCTGTATGCGAAATGCTTCTGACTGTGAGAGTGATGCTTCTTCAGATCTTTCCATAATCCAATGGATTGAGTAGGACATTACGTTGGCGCTTACGTGTCTGTAAATATTCCTCGGTTCCTGACAATTCTTTCCCCTTCTCCTCAAAAACATGGAAGCGATCTCGTTTTTCACGTACAAACTTTCCAAGGACTTCAACATTGCGACTGCTGTGTTCAACTCAAGTTTTGGACCCTGCAATGCGTGGCTTTTTGGCATCAACTCAAACCAAGAATGTCATGCCAAAAAAACAGCATAAATGGCTGTCTCTAGCTTGCCCATCTTTTTCAAGGAGACCGCTGGCTTCATAACGATTTTTTCTCATCTCATTTCATCACTAGTTATTTTAGCAAGTGTTTCACGGATTGGGACATATCCTTGGACAATTGCTTTCACTGCAACAGCTGGGACGGACCATCTTGTTGTAGAAATCCTCTTTGGGTACAGACACTGGGCCAGATTCTACTTTTTTTCAGTAAATCGCTAAGAATTGCATAACGACGTGTAGAAGCTGTGAAAAAACACATAAATGGGCCTCTAGAAAATCAAAATATGAGATAGCTGCTTGACAACATTCAGCTGCAGCTTTTCCAACCAGGTTTATGAGTGACCTGCACAAGGTATCCAAACTGCATGATGATTTTAGCTGCAACTTTGGCTTGCAGACCATTGTATCTCCCACTCATAGATGTTGATTATCATATGATTGCCCACGAAAATTTTTGAATGTCAATATCATAGTCTGTTAGAAATTTCATAAAAACCTTCAAACATTTCTTGAGCCTTGTGCCCTTTGGGATTTGGAAAACATTTTACAAATCTCTCTACAGGTGAAATCATGCTCCATGTATCTGAAGATCAGTGTTAGTTGATCAACATTTACCTTCATCAGGTGTTGAATCGAGAGAAATTTAGTAATATTTTTACAGCTTTATACGTGCAATTATTTCCTTGAGTACTTCATTGCCTATTAGTCTGATGATTTCTTCACAGATGGTTTGAAGATAAATAGTTTGTATGGCCAACTGCCCCGACTGGCATGATTATATTTGTGTTGCCTGAGGAAATCATCATGCACGGCCAAAGCTCTAACAATCCTAAATAATTTCCATTATGAGGAGATCCAATTTTTTCATCATCTCCTCGAAGAGCTAGGGCCCCTTTCACATAAAAATTTCAACACGCTAATCAGTCGTTTCAAAAGACTACACCAATACTGCTCAACTTGATCCACTTTGTTTGTTAGCTTTGAGTCTTTCACCTCCAACTCTCATGCACGACTTGTTGCTGACAAAACTGCTTGAATGTGATCCTTTGATTGTTCCTTGGCCAGCAACCCTATTGGCGTGTTTTTCCCGTCACAGAACCCATCAGATGTGAACTGGGATCTCGAAGCACCCATTGCTTACAATAGAAGCAGTAGACCGCCCATTTTTTTGGAGATAGACATAGCAAGAACGCCTTTTTAACTTCCCCATTTCGATTCCTTCGCTCAAAACATAACTGGTGTGCATTTGCGACTGACATTTATTGCGTCTTTTTGGATTGCTGAATTAGCTTCAAAAAATGTTGCATCACTGTGGTGGAGACTCTCAGCACCTTTCTCTTTTTCTTCTGTTTTTCTTTTACTTTTGATCTATCTATGTATGTAGGATCATCCACACCTGTGGCTACACAAGGAAGCACAAGGGAAAAGATGCAGAGGATGTACGAAAGATATCCCCCTAGAGAAGGATACATGGTGGCCACAAAAAAAGGCTAGAAGAGTTCTTCTGCAGGCATGTGAGGTCAGCCACATCTCTGCCTTTCATGTTTCAATGAAAAATATGCCTCATACTAAGGAAAATGCATGGGAAATTGGGAAACGATTTCAACATTCGGATAATTCAATTTAGCTTTTTTTTTATTTTTGTTTTCGGAACAAATTCCGTGAGTTTTATGGTATTTTCTTCTACAGTTAATTATGCTGCAAATTATGACTGATTGTAATTGCTTGTAAGAGAATACACCTTACAAGCTTTGTGTTACAAGTTTTATATGCATTTTGGAAGCATGTGGGTTTTATAAAATATATTATCTTATCAATGCATCTAATTTCAATGTTTAATTTTTGCTTTATATAGCAAAGAATGTATTCCCCATGTTTTTTGATAAATGCTTTATTTTCATATTGATTTTAATGCTTATAGGATCACATCATCATATGAAAACATAATAAAAAAAAAAAAATGATGAAAAAAGGATTTTTGGCTAATCATAATTAATTAATTTACATAATTATGAGTATTTTTATTAACTAATATCGTTGCAAAACATTTATAGCCATAAATAAATACAAATGTACATAAAAATTGGCTATGTACTCATGTTTGCAAAAGTTTTTAAAAAGGGTTATTCGGGCCACGGATGTACCAATTCGCAAAGAAGGAAAGATCTGCTCGGTACACCGGTGGCCCAATAGGCAGTTATGTGTTAAAATCCCACTGTAGTGATCATCCATACGATGATACAACGCCACTTTTATATAAACAAACACCTTTCGGGCATTCTGTGAAAATATGAGTTCACTTTCATTACTTCATTTCATCACATATAGACATACTACTCATATTCTGTGCCTTACTAGCACACTCTTTGTGTATTCATGGACACCAGAAATCATTAATGGTAGCGAAATATTACATGGAAAATGAAAAAAATACTAAAAAAATCAAACCTCAAAATCAGCCCCGGGTCGCTCATTAAACCCCTTAATCAGCTGCGTGGGGCCCGTTTTCCCTAATATCTGTTAGAGGGAGACCATTCTAAACCCAGAAATGTGGCCATGGGGCAATCAAGCAACACTAACCCCTATAGGGAGTTGGATATAAGATAAATTATTAATTTGATTTTAAATTTAAAGGGCCCCTTGATTAAAAAATATTTATTATATAAATATACAAGGAAGTATTCAGTAAATAAATAAATAAGAAAAAAAATTATAATATGTGGAGACCCAGGCCCCAGTTTTTGGGAATTGCCCATTTTTTGGGGGCCCCTGATTGTGGGGGCCCCTGGGCAGCGCCCACTATGCCCACTCTTAAATCCGGCCCTGGGTGGTAGGAGTGTGGCAATGAATGGGTGGTGGTGGTGGTGGACAGAGTGTTACATGTGTGGTGGTAGGAGTGTGGCAAATGGTTTGGTGGTGGTGGACAGTGTGTTACATGGGGGTGGTAGGAGTGTGGCAATGGGTGGTGGTGGTGGTGGCAGAGTGTTCCCATGTGTGGTGGAGGAGTGTGGCAATGGGTGGTGGTGGGTGGTGGACAGTTGGGGTTACATGTGTGGACTTTGTTGTTGGTGGTAGGAGTTGGCAATGGGTGGTGGTGGTGGGACAGTGTGTTACATGGTGGTGGTAGGGTGGGGCAATGGGTGGTGGTGGTGGTGGACAGGGGTGTTACATGTGTGGTGGTAGGAGTGTGGCAATGGGGGGGTGGTGGTGGTGGACGGTGTTACATGTGTGGACTTTGTTGGTGGTAGGAGTGGGGCAATGGGTGGTGGTGGTGGTGGACACAGTGTTACATGTGTGGTGGTAGGAGTGTGGCAATGGGGGTGGTGGTGGACAGTGTGTTACATGGTGGTGGTGGGAGTGTGGCAATGGGTGGTGGTGGTGGTGGACAGAGTGTTACATGTGTGGTGGCAGGAGTGTGGCAATGGGTGGGGGTTTGGTTTGGACAGTGTTTACATGTGGTGGTGGTAGGAGGTGGCAATGGGGTGGTGGTGGTGGAGGACAGAGGGTTACATGTGTGGTGGTAGGAGTGTGGCAATGGGTGGGGGTGGTGGGAGACAGAGTGTTACATGTGTGGGGGCAGGAGTGTGGCAATGGGTGGTGGTGGTGGACAGTGTGTTACAATGTGTGGTGGTAGGAGTGTGACAATGGGTGGTGTTGGTGGACAGGTGTTACATGTGTGGTTGGTAGGAGTGTGGCAATGGGTGGTGGTGGTGGTGGACAGTGTGTTACATGTGTGGTGGTAGGAGTGTGGCAAGGGGTGGTGGTGGTGGTGGACAGAGTGTTACATGTGTGGTGGTAGGAGTGTGGCAATGGGTGGGGGGTGGTGGACAGTGTGTTACATGTGTGGTGGTATTTTGTAGATAATAACATATAGTTTTATGCCACGAAATGGAGAGCGAGAGAGAGAGAGAGTGATTTTGTGTGTATCATGCTATGTATGAAACGTATTTTGCGTGTGTATTTATTTATTATGTGAAGTGATGTGTGTATGTTTTCATGACTGTTCTTGTGTGGTGTTTGTAAAATAAAGTGAAATGTGATGTCTCAGTCTTTATATTCTAGTGTGTGTGTGTGTTGTGCACGTGTGTGTTGTAGGGCTGTAGGTGTGTGTGTGTGTGTGTGTACTAGGAATTATAAGCTACATAGGAAAACTCTCGCCCCCGTGGTGTAGTGGTTATCGCGCCTAACCTATGAATCCACAGGCCCCTGGTTGGAATCCCGGAAAAAGGGGAGTCGGCGTGCAGCCCACCCAACTGTTCATCCTTCCTTTAAAAAGTGGATAAATGGGTACCTGGGGAAACCTGGGGAAGGTAATTGTGGTAACCGGATGTCACACTAGCCCTTTGTCCCGGGGGACCACAGGCTCAAGGGTTAATGCTACGGAGATGAGCACGAGGCCATGCGTATTATTTGTACAAATCGTGTTTGTGTATATCTTTGTGTTTGATCTCAGGGGAAGTTTGTTTAGCAGTAAGAAGGGGTTTGATGGTGGTGGTGGTGGTGATGGTGGTGGTGGTTATGGTGATGGTGATGGTGGTGGTTATGGTGATGGTGATGGGTGGGTGGGTGGTGGTGATGGTGATGGTGGTGGTGGTGGGTGTGGTGGTGGGTGGTGGTGGTGATGATGGTGCTGGTGGTGGTGGTGGTGGTGGTGGTGATGATGGTGGTGGTGGTGATGATGGTGATGATGGTGGTGGTGATGGTGGTGGTGGTGGTGGTAGTGGTGGTGATGGTGATGGTGGTGGTGGTGGTGATGGCGAAGTTGTTGAAGGTTCATTGCAAGACATCAATAAAGCCCGGTTCCCACCTTCCCGCTTGTACGGCCGCCATACAACAACAAAGACGTCACAATGACGTCACAACAAAGTCTACCGCACCGCCGTACCGCTGTACGGCCGCCGTACAAAGTTAAATTCAAGTCATCTCTCCCGCTCGGCGGTGTCCGCTCGAGCGGAGTTGCCAACTGTGCCCCGTTACCACAAATACCACTCAAGCGGTGATGATGGTGACGTCATTGTTGAGCGGTGTTGTTGTAAGACGGCCGTACAAGCGGGCTGATGGGAACCGGCCTTTAGAATATCTGTATGTCTATCTCTCTCTCTCTCTCTCTCTCTCTCTCTCTCTTCTCTCTCTCTCTCTCTCTCTCTCTCTCTCTCTCTCTCTCTCTCCTCTTCCTCTCTCTCTCTCTCTCTCTCTTCTGCTTTGTCAGGTATCTCTCTCTCTCTCTCTCTCTCTCTCCTCTCTCTCTCTCTCTCTCTCTCTCTCCGCCTCTCTCTCTCTCTCTCTCTCTCTTCTCTTCCTCCTCTCGTATCTCTCTCTCTCTCTTCTCTCTGTATCTCCCCTCTCTCTCTCTCTCTCCTCCTCTCTCTTTTCTCTCTCTCTCTCTCTCTCTCTCTCCTCTCTCTCTCTCTCTCTCTCTCTCTCTCTCTCTCTCTCTCTCATACTAGTAGCAAAGACATTCAACACCAAGATACCTCACTCGCGGTCCCTCCAATGCAACTACTGTTATCCGGTGACGGTGGCGCCGCCGTGCGGCAGGTGTTAAACCAGTCTGCTGGCCCTATTCACTTTCTGCATATGACCAAAGAATATTCACTCCAACTCTTCGCCATTTAAAACTGCGAGTCAAAATTACCATGAAACATATCAATAGAAGGCAAATTTTTTTAGCTTTCCATTGCTATAAATTTAGTTTTTTGATAAATTAATTACAGCCATGCATACATTACCGTTAAAATAAATAAAAAAACATCATCAAACGTAAAATTACCCGATTGATGATTTTTTTTTTTAGTTAACGCAAATTTATGCTTTTTGTAATTCATTATCACAAAAAATATAGCAATGGAAGCTAAAAAAAATTTGCACTTTTTTTGATTGTTTCATGGTAAAGTTGACTCTAAAAATTTTTTAAAATGGCAAAAGATTGAAGTGAATAATAAAAAAAAAGTTCATGCATATTCAGTCGTGGGAAAGGGCCCGAAAAATTGCCCGCTGCCCCGGGCGCACCTTAAAACCGGCGGCCGGGGCGGGCGCGAACTAAAAAAACCGGCGAAAACGGCGCGCGGCGCAAGTCAAAAATCCGCGCCGCTGCCCCTTTAAATTAGCTCACGGGCCATAGTTTAATTTTTAAAAGAAATATAGGTGGGTGGGTGGGGGACACCGCACATTAGGGGAAAAAATTTCATAAAAATCCATTTTTTACCTGAGAGGTCCACTGTCCCCAAAAACAAACTTCACAAATGGCCCCCTAGGGTACTCTCAAAATATTAACTCAGATAATAAGGGTCATTTAAGGTTTTTTTAAATTTTTGGCACCTCGTCCGGTGTCCCCCCCCGAGGGGGGACAGGATCAGGTAGGGGGGGCACCAAATATATTTTTAAACTCATATTACATCAAACATTTTTGTTTTTTTTTTTGCCTGAAATCAACATATATCTAACCCTAGACCCCCACCATTATTATTAGGTGATAAAATTTAAAGATAAGTCATAAAAAAAAGAATTTATTAAAAAGATAGGTCTATTTATTTTATGCTCACATTCAGAAGTGCATCATAAAGGGTGCAGCGGGGGAAACACCTTCACCAGGTCACCTGCTTCTTGGTGTTTGCCCTTGGGGGTCACCGGGGACACCCTTGAAAATGTTCTGGATCAAAGAAGCTTCATCTAGGATGGGGGAAGGTGAACTGTCTCGGGTGTTAGCGGACTTCACCCGGGAGGAAAAAAAGGGTTTAAAATTTTCCACCCCATGAGGGCCACCCGAGAAACATAGCCCCTATTGCCCCCCCCTTTCCCTCCTCCAGCTTCAGCTGAACCAGAACAAAGTCCCCCACCTGTGATTTTTTCGCAGAAAAAAGGGTATGATGCGCATCCGGGTGCCCTCGTCGTCCCCTCATCCGAGAAATGGGGGTTTTTGTCCACTGAATGGACATCATAAACCTCCTCTCGCAGTGGTGTTTCCCTCCGGGGACAGGCCAGACTTCTTCCCGCTGTGGACCCTTCTTTTTTCCCAATGTTTTCTTTTCAGCCGCTGCCTTTTTTTGTCTTCCAGCTTCTGCCTCTTCTCTGCTTCAACCTGGGTCGATATTCCCCTCCTCATTCTGGGTTAAAAATGCAGGCCCCACCCTCTTCCGTCCCTTTTCCAAAGGGACGAGGTTTTGCCTTGGGAACGGCCTGACACCTGGGGTCTTTTCTGTTAGAAGGGTGTCCTGGGGTGGCGGGGTCGTTGGGGCCCGGGGTGGCGGGGGTGCATCGTGCTGGGGCCCCGGGGGTGGCGGGCTCTGTCTGTGGGGTCGGGGTGGCGGGCTTTGCGTGCTGGGCCCGGGGTGGAGGGGGCGTCGTGCGGGGCCCCGGGGGGGCGGGCTCTGTCGTGCGGGGGCCCCGGGGGTGGAGGCTCGTCGGTGCTGGTGTCGGGGGGGCAGCTCTGTCGTGCTGGGGCCCGGGGTGGCAAAATCATCTACCCGGGGAGACACAGCGGGAAGGGGTATATTTTGAGTATGGCCTTCAGCCGTCGTCCTCTCCACTGAACTTCCTCCATCAGAAGAAGTTGGAGAACTTCACTAAAAATTTCGGTAGGCCGGTCGCTCGGTTTACATGCGCTCCTACAAACCATCATCTGGAAATGTTGCGTTTGGGGGCCCATATCCAGTCGCCCGGAAACCACTGAAAATGTTGGGGGGGGTAGTGGCTTTGGTCCATGCCTCAGAAGCAAACTCTGGCAACTTGTGGACTGTTATGTGCCTTAGGGTGCATGAGCGCGGGTCGTTAGTAGGGCACGCGGAATGTTTTAAAAGGGACCAAAGACACTCACATCCAAGGGCGGGAGTTTGTCTGTTATGGGGGGCAAGGTAAAAAATTCCCGATACCATGCTTATCGAAACTCAAAGGCGAATGTTCATGGACATTCACATTGTCCATGATCAAAAGAATCTTGTTCTCTACAGAAGAACAAGACTTCTCATGGAATGCTGAAGTGTTGCACGAAGCATTCCACCATTCATCCAGCCCTAGGATGCAAATCCCTTTGGAAACCCAAAGATGTTTTTCATAAAAGCGGGATTCCACGGCATCTGGGAATTATAAACACGGGGATGGAGGCCCCCACAGCTTTAAATCCCCACAAACGTCATGCTGCACCGGGGCACGATTTACCTGGTGGCTCTGGGTGGCCTCTCGCACACTCGCACTTTCTGGCTTCATAACAGTCGACAATGAACTCCCATCCAATTGTATATCCGGTCCCCGGCGTGAATGTGTAAATTTTTCCCCAAAACTAAATTTTGGGAAAACCTTAAAAAGGTTTCCACTTGATTTGTTGAAGGCAAATCCCGGCAATGGACATGCCCTTCCCGGGGCCTTCAATAAAAGGTTTGGTGACGGGTTTATGAAGGGATATCCAGTCCCTTGTCGGGCCCTTTTCTCTTTTTCCCCGGGAGCAGGGATGCTCTGCTCCCCCAAACTATGGCTCGGGGACACCATCCTACGCACATCGTTTATGGCAGGGCCTAGAACATCTTGGCTGCGTGGATGGGATAATCAGCAATGTATATTTTTTGGGTTTAGGGCGAAACCTATTGCACGGGAAACCAGCCATATAGTAACTCCATCCGAAGCTTCTTCGATAGATAGAAGGGGTCCTAACAAAAAATGTAGGATTTTAAAAAGGGCCCCTTTCTGGCAACAAAAGTTACAAAAAAAATAAAAAATAAAACGTTGAAAGGGATTTTTAACAAAAAAAAATTAAATTTGGGCTTAGGGGCCCTTTCTGGCATAAAAGTAACAAAAAAATGAAAATTTTAAAAACTTAAATCTAGGAACCCCTTAAGCTACCCCGAGGGCTTTTTTGCATGACCTCATCCCCGGGGGACCAAAAAAGGGTGGGGTGGGGCATCAAAAGACCTTTGGGAGATTGGAACTAATAGAGCAACTTACAGCAAAAGTTTTTTTTCTTGATGTTAATCTGTCCGCGGCTTCTTTCAGGCTGAGCTAGTGGCCAGCGGTGCTTAAAGGGACCCCAGGGCGTGCGGTCCATCTCTTTTCGCTCTTCCCGACATATTTTCGAGGCATGATGACGGTGAGGCGGGGATTTAGGTAGATCTGAAAAAGTTAAAGACATTAGAATCATGCATAGTTAGGTTTGGTTGTTTTGCTTAGCTGCTTTGTATTTTTTCAGTTAGAGCATTCTTGCATGGCCCCCATATTATTTTTGGGGCTATGATCTGGCAATATATTGGGGATCACCGACGCATGCCCCCCAAAAATCAGTGTTTAAAAGTTTTTTTTAACCTAAAAAATTAATTCTAGATCATTCTAATAACATAAATCATTATATAATAGTTTATTTTATGGCTTATAGCATAATAACACGATATACATCATAATTTAATACCAAACCCTTAACTTTACACAACAAAAAACACTGTTCCCTTTAATTTAAATGCACTAGTTCACCACCCCCCATTTAATATATGCTAATATGCATATCAGTCACTTTTTTTTTATGTTTTTTTAAGTATTTAAAAAAATATGATTTTCCAAAATGTAGTGAGCGGGGGATCACGAACGTATGCCCCGAAAATATGCAGTGTTAAAAGGTTTTTTTAAAACCCTAAAAATTAATTCTAGAACATTCTAATAACATAAATCACTTTTTATAAAAGTTAGTTCATGTCTTATAGCATAAAAACATGATATAGCATCATAAATTTAAACAATCACCCCTTTAACTTTTGCCAAAAAAAAACCTGTTCCCTTTAAATTTAAAGCACTAGTTCACCAAACCCCCATTTTAAAATCATGCGAATATACATAGTCAATCACTGTTTGTTATGTTTTTGGGAGGGTTTTTAAAAGATATACTTTTTTTTAAAATTTTACTGTACGTTACCCCCCCACTTCACCTAGTTGATCCCCCCCCGGGCCCAATTTTTTTGTAAATAAAGCCACCGCGGGCCCGTTCGAAAACTGACACTTTTTCACTAAAAAAAGTCAAACGGTTTACCTCGTATTGCAACTTACCGCAAAAAAATCACGCCATCACAGCCGAATGAGACCTATAAAGAACGGCGAAAAGTAACAAGGAACATACGAAAAATAAAAATTTTTACCTGGTAAAAGGGGGTGACGCTGACGCTACCCTGTTTTCTGCATTAGTTCACTGGCGTGGCGCTGCTCCGTGGGGGATGGTGGCGCGAAATTTGAATTTAATTTTCGCGTTGAGCCTTCGACGGGGATCCCCCCCCTTCGGGGTGACCCCACCCCAACCCCAAATGTGATGCCTATTATAAGTTGTATTTTCAAAAAAGGGCTTTTTTTAAACCCAAAACTGTTTTTTTTGGGGGGTTAAATAGGGAGAAACTTTTGGGACTGCACACGTTTTTGAAGGCAACTTAAATTTAAAAGGGCGCGGGGCGCAACTGCAGGGGGCCCAAAAAGCGGCGCGCGGCCGGGCGTGGGGCATCGCCGCCGGCGCTGGGGCGTGGGGGGGGAAGTACCAAAATTAGCGGGCGCCCACCTTTTTGGATATTTTTTTAGAGTCTCGTTGGGATTTCTTTAGCTGTTTTAAAAGTTTTTTATTTATAAAATTATAAACAAACTTTACAAAATATAACTTTATACATTATATGATAAACCATAGTCCTATATGATTTTCATTAAGTCATATGCAGCAAGTGAATGGGCTAGAGACTGGTTAAAATCCTCCGACGGCGGGTTTTACGGAACCACAGGGCCCCCGGAGTGAGGATCTTGCTGTTGAATGTTTTTTTTTTAGTGTAGCATGCTAATGGGGGTAGTGTGTTTCCAAATTTCCCATGGGGAATTTTTTCCCGGGGCCTTTTTTTATTTGAATGATATTAATTTATTATTTTTTCATTAATTACAACTTGAATGAGAATTTAAAAAATAGTCTTTTGACTTTATATGGATTTTAAATATGAACCTTCTCGCTGCGGAGAGTACGAAATGGGGATGAATTTACGGGGGGAAGGGTAAGTTTAGGTTTAAGGGGGAAAGGGGATGAGTTAAGGGGGAAGGCTGCCACCCGCTCAAACGAGTATTCTCTGGGTTTTCCCCTGGGGGGTTTGAATAGAATATATATATTAGATTTATCTTTGGGAGTCTGATTGTACGTGGAAATTTTACCGAGTAGGCTGCTCTTTTTGGGAAGGGGTGGGGAATTAGTCCTAAACAGAAAACACCGGGTTTTTTTTTTAATAAACACAAGAACTATATTTGAAAAAAATCATTTTCCAATAT
>JACEEZ010002742.1:17285-32671 GCA_016584305.1 Chionoecetes opilio
GGGCGGGGGGGGGGGGGGCATAATTTTTTTTTCAGGGCGCCCCCTGACCCCCCACTAGTTCACTAACCTAACCTGGACATTGGTTAGGTAACCAAACCTAACTGGGTTATTAAACCACTCTCACCCACATGAAGATCAGTCACCCCAAGTGGTAGGTCTTCATGTGATCCATTTTTTTTCTCCGAATTTTAGTATATTCTGATTTCTTACAAGGAGGGATATTTCGGAGGGAAGGGCATGGCCCCCTTGGCAAATGAGATTATGCATGGGTGCTTCACCTGGGTGCGCCCCTGGTCTATATTATGCAAATATTTTGTATTATTTGTGATATGTTGAGACTTGTGGGATACCATGCCTTCAATTAGCCAAATATGCTGTACGGTTTCGTTCCTATTCTGAGAGTTAAGATATTGTGCAATTGTGTGATTTTATTGTGCAACAAATATATTCAGTTAGACTAATATAGTTATTTCACTGTAAATTCAGGAGCACTTCAGAAATAGTTTGGAGCACCCTCTGTTCCTCGTCAGGATGAGGAGCCTTCTACAATGGCCTTTTCTTACAATGTTATAATTTCTATTTACAGTTAATTGCTTCCTCTTTATTTGTATGTATGAACGACAATATTTTCCATTGTTTGTTTTTTGTTTTTATGTTGTATATACACTAATAAAGTAATCGTCCAGCCATTTCATCAGTCGATTTAAGGAGCAATATATAGCATTATTTAGTATATCAACAAATGTTATCACTTTTTGCATCCAGTCACCCGTTTTTAAATAATCCGCATATTCAACATCTGTTAAATTCCCCGAGCTTCCAAAACGCTCCTCACGATTAAGCAGACGAGCACCAACTGATCGGTAACGTCAAATAAGGAGGCCGCCCAACCCGGCGTAATAAAAAATTACACGTAAACTTAGAAATAAATATAGTCTTTGAAGAATTTTGGGTGTTTCTGATATTTTTTTGTTGCGATATGGCATTATACATTGCATCCTTATGGGTGCAGCAAGAAAGCTCGTGCCTTGCCAGAGGTTTATCACCCGTTCCAATACGGCACGAGAAATGTGTGAGAGAAGCTGTGTGCGCCGGGGAGAGGCAGGCTGTGGATGCATTTGTCCGCCTCACTGGCCGTCATCAAGCCATCACGTCGCATACCTGCCGCTTCACTGGCCAAGTTTCGCGCCACGGCTGAAACCGGGCGTGTTCCCCCGCTTTTTACAAAGCCATGTTTTTAGGGAATAAGTTTGTGGAAATAAATATTTTTTTGTGGGATTAGGTATGTTTGAATGCAACATTCTACATAATTATGCAAAGAAAAAATAGGTCTGGACGATTATTTAATTAAAAATTTCCTTATATTGGTATATAGTTTGTATAATTTATGGTTTATATATAATTATTTATATTGTGCATTATTGAAATTCTACGGATTAATTTTTTGGTTTCTAAATCTTGCTAAAAAAAATATTTATGTGTTCAATTTACATTTTTGGGGGGTACCGGAGAGGGGGAGGCGCCCGTAGTTAGGGTTTGCACCAGGGTGCCACAGAAGCCAGTCGCCACTGACTACACTGAATGAATGAAGTGACGTCAGGTGGACTGCAGCGGGAGACTTCCAACCGCTCTTGCCCCATGTCAGTGAAGCAAGTAACCTCAGGGTCCCCCGTCTACGTTTCACTATTTGACGTGAGTTGATGGTTGCGCGGCCAGATTTTTTTGTCGTATCGAAGGGGCTTACTTGTGCTTGTATACCTTGGTAGACGGTAAGAATGGGCAGCATGTGGTGTCTTTGGCCACTTGACGGTAAGAAGAATTTAAGTGGATTTATGGTCTCACTCGAGGTAGCGTTCACTCGGGGATCGAACTCGGTCACCGAGAAAACGCCACTCCGAAGCGCTACCACCTACTACCGCCTCATCATTGTCATCACCACTCCCCATTGTCCGATACGCATATATATATATATAATGTTACTTGTACTAACAAAGTAAGAACCCTTTCTCCATCGTAAAACTAGCACCACAACACCTGAAGGCGGCTCGCCGAGAACCATGCCGCCGCTGTGACATCGCGTCCGTACCCTGCTGCCAATCTTGCCGGGTATCACCCCCACCCAGCACGCCCCTGATACTCCTGAGAATCTACGAGGGGATAGAGGGACGATCATGAGGCACCGACTTGGCTACCAAGTGAGATCACAACAGAATGTGACGCGGTGTTTAACGTAATGAAGAAGGTTTTGTTATGAAAATATATAAAGTGAGTTTGTCTTGCGCCATGAAAGTCATTCCGATTAAAGAATAGTTTGTGGGTATCTCTTCTAAGGGCGTAGTCTCTATTCTTAAGGCTGTTTGTTTTCATTTTGTTTTCAGAGGCGTGCTGCTACTTACGAGTGTTACCATATCATACCATTGTTACTCAAAAAACAGTATAGTTAGACCACGTGATGGATAAATCCAAATTGGTGTTATAATGTTGAATTGTACATTACAAGTGAAAATTATAAATATTCCTGTGAACAGGTATTCACAATGTTAGGTCGTTCCAGTTCAATATGTGTTTGAATTACCAAATTAAGTTCATTTGATTTATCATTTTTTCTCTGTCGCATTTTTGGAGCCTAGATAATATCTTGGGCTCAACAAATTCTCACTACTATGTTCATACATACTATATTATAGTAAAATATCTTTTTTTAAATATATTCTAGTAGTTGAAAAAAATAATAGTTGAGTTATGTGTTCAGCAGTTAGACCAGGGATATTTAACCCCTGGGTCGCGGACCCAAAGTTGGGTCGCCAAGCATTGAAAGGGTCGCCAAGGATTTGTGGAATTATTATTTTCCCAATATTCTTATTAGGAAATATAATTATTAGTGATAATATTGTATTATAAAGCTAATTAATTAATATCCTAGACAAAAAACATTATAGACCACATAGAACGATGATTGAGTTGTTGTTTTTTTTTTGTTTTTTGTAGAAATCTTCCCCACATCTAATCTTGCATTCTAAATTTAACCGTTGACTATATTATGGAAAGTAGAGGGAGGGGAGGAAATCTGTGGTCGGAGGAGGGTGGGGGTGTGGCGGAAGTCGGGGGCTGAAGTGTGATCATGTGTCACACCGACGTGTCATTATGTTCCAACTGCTCCATAGGGAAGGTGAGATGCATGACGCTTCAGTTCCGTTGATTGTTTCTGTAATTGTTTTATATTAGTGTGTTTTTAATGTATATTATTTTAGTGTACTGTAGGGTTTAACTTTTCGGAAGTATAAATTGTTAGTCCTTGAGGGAATATTTTGTAGTTGTTATATTCATGACTACATCTTGAGCATGCATTGATCTTAATGACTACATTTATAAAGTAACTGTTTTGTAATGGGAATTATACTTTATCAATGCCACCTATTTCTTCTACTAATACTGCTTATTACTACTAATACTGATAATAATATTACAACTACAACTAGTAAAACTCGTAGTAGTAGTAGTAGTAGGACGCAGTTAGTGTAGTAGTAAAAGGCTGTAGTAGTAGCTGTCGAGTAAGGTAAAAAGTAGTAGTAGTAGTAAAATTGAGATAGTGTAGTAGTAAAACTACTACTCTACTACCTCAAATTTTACTATATATCAATACCACTACCACTACCAATACTATACTACTACTATTACTTATTACTACTACTACAACTTTACTACAAACTTGTACTACTACTACTACAACTTTTACTATACATACACCTTGTACAGCACAAAACTTTTACTATACTACACTTTTACTACTACTATACTACTACTACTATACTACTGTACACAACTTTTACTACACTACTACCTGCTGGTACCTCCACCAATACTACTACTGTTTCGGTATTATTATTGCAACTACTATTAAGGCTCTGTGTTTTTCTATATTTTTTTAGGATAGGAATTATCGGTAACGGAGAGTACAAGGATGAATACCCTAACCTGGGTTTCACAGAAAAAACTCCCGGGGGAGGTACTTAAACACAATGTGTATGTGGGATGTTTTGAGTAAACGAATTCTTAAAACAAGAACAAACATAAACGACACTTAGAAGGAAGGACAGTGAACTTGTGTCAACAAATAGCGAAGTTTCTTGAAGGGAAAGAAAATAAACTAAAAAGGCAGAGAATGGATTGCCCTACAACACAGCGGTTATTGGCGTTGCAACCAAAGAACACCTTGCTTCGTGCCTCGTAGCTTGGCGAATTGCATGACTAAAAAAAGCACATACATTGGCGGAGGGGAATTGGTTAAAAGCCTGCAGCTCTTGATATAGTTTGGACTATTTTTAGGAAATGAACGTGGGCAAGAAAAAATGAACATATCCCTCGTCAAATGCAGTTAAAAAACTAATTCACGAGCATGTCTATGACCTAAAAGACCCCAGGTTACTAGCCATAAAAAAAGAGTGGGCAGTTTCAGTTCAACTTGGGAAGGGTCAACTTTAACGTTATGATGCTGCCCAAACTGTTTTGTTTTTCTATCATCCCTCGTTCTCTTTATGACTTACGTACGTATCAAGGTCCAGAAAGATATGGAGAAGAGTTTAGTTTTGCCGCCATTGCAAACCAAACAACTAAAAGACATTACATTTTTCATGATGGTGTATTCATTCTCAAGGAAGAAGACTCCGCTGGAAGCAGGTACAGTGGTTTGTTGTTTTGGTGCACGAGCAACATGTTAGGAGCACGTCCGGAGCTTCACTGTGCGAGTTAAACAAGAAATTCCGTGTGGGTGAATGCTTCACTGTCTCCTCCCACGTGAAAAGCTTGCTCTCAGAAAGTAGCCACATGGAGTTGCAGAATGTCATGCAGGAGGTAATTCAAGTTGTTAATTTCATTAAAAGCTAGCGCTCTCAAACTCAAGGTTATCACTCAAATGTGACTCGATTTTGGTTCTGACAATACATCTGGTTCGTACTGAGGTCTGAGGTTAGGTGGCTATCACAGGAAAGGTGCTCCAAACGATTGCTGGAATTGCGGACCCAGACTGAGATATTTTTGGCGGAAAGAGTCCATCCATTGGCCCACAAAATTCTGAGATTCAAAAGTGGTTGATGCAAATAGCCTAGCTTACATATATGTTTTTTTTTGTGCTGAGATTTATCCTTGAACATTTCAATGAAGTCGTGATCAGACATTTTGTGAATTCAAGAAAACTAAGCATTCAAAGGAAAAATTAAGGTGTGGATGAATAAAATTAAATTTGCGAAAGATTGTCATCATTTCCATCTCTGAGTGTACTTCGGAGGGGAAAACCTTTCTCTCCAACCAAGTCCAAAGACATGTATTGTGGGAACATACATCCAAGCTAATTACGGAGTTGGATCATTACATTCAGAAAATGTGTTTAAATACAGTGATAAAAAAACCTCAACATTGAAGTTGAAGACCTGCCTGATGAAATTGCAAACATCAGCAAGCTAAGGAGCCAGCTTTATCGGATCCAGAGTAACGAAACACTTAATTACAATTTTCAAAAGGCACAGGAATCACGAGCTCATTTATGGATTAAAGTTCCAAAGAAAAAGTCATTCTTGGAAATGAAGCCGTGAAAAAATATCCTTCCTTTGCTACAATTTTCCTGTGTCAGGCAGGATTTCAGCCCTCACAGTACCGAAGAAAAGGACAGAAACCGTCTACAATCAGATTCAGACCTAAGATGCAGCCTATCATCAATACACCAAGATTTGAGGGAACTGATTAAAAACAATCCAGTGTCAAGGATCTCATTGATTATAATAGAACTGCATGTCAAGTAAGCTTGTATGAATCACGCTTTCTTGCCTCCCACAATGGTAAAATTAATAGCCAAATTATACATTTCATTTTATATTATGAAAATGTAAGAGAAGCCATTTTTTTTTTTTATACTAGATAATCCTAAGATGTTATATGTCTCATGGATATATTATGTCGATGTACTAATGTATTAATAAAAATCCATGCAATATTTTGTTTGTCACGTTTTTAGAAGCATAATTATTATAAAGCAAAATGTTTATGAGGGTATGGCTCACCATGGTCGATCTGGGCAATAATTTGGTCATGACAAAAAACGGTTAAGAACCCACTCGAGTTTTTTTAGACCTTTTATGAAAAACAAGTTTACAAAGATGTATTTCAGCAGCAAAAATTAGCCTTTACAAACATTGTCCTACATTTCTTGCATCTGGTGTGTTGTCGAGTCCTTCAGAGTTGCACGACCTGGAGTTGTTATGAGGAGTCTAGTGCGAGGTTGTATCACTACCCGATGTTGCATAAATAAATCCATTGTTTTGTATGGAGTGTTTTGGTGGCTAAGTAATGAAATCATGATTCAATTTTGACTTGGGACTCTGCAGTGCGCCGGGCAGTTTCATTAACATACACAATTATATTCATGTATAAGGTCAACCTAAGAAATGTAAGGATGTTAAGTGTGAAATTTCTTATATATAATATGCGCATTTATTCTTTTTTATTGTATCACTAATCAGACGGGGGCGCGCCACATTTCCTACACCATGTATACATACAAAGCACATCTCCTACAAATTTAGCAGATTTTAGAGTAGTGACAATTTCCTTACAGAGTACAGCATATTCTCCTCACACAGTAGTGTAGGAGATATGCCTGACACTGTTTTGGGTAGGAAATATGACAGCTATGTGTAGGAAGTGTGACAGCATATGTGGATCTGTAATGTAAATATGTGCATCTGTGTTGAATGCAACGCAGGTACAGGTTGGTTTTTCCTGGCCACATCTTCGGAGGTACTGGAATCCAGGTTGTCTTTGTAAACCACTGCGTTGAAGCGGATGGTCCCTCAATAATTAGTCAGGCTGGTCAGAACAGTGGAGATACAGGCTCCGAAATGCCGTCTGTCACAAACGAATTCTTGACAAACCTAAACTCGACTCTTGTCTGAATGTGAACGATACTGTCTCTGTTTTGGTTGCTCCATAATACTGCGGAGAGAGGGGCATATAATTAGAACATATAACAAAGCTAAGGATAATAGTGTTGGGAGGTCAAGGTCGTCAGGTGTTGTAGTGAGTCAGAAAGCGCAGAGTACTACAGAGGCGCCCCCACTAAGTGGGTGTATGAGATAGTGTATCTTTGAGGAAAATGTACTACTCTTCAAAACTGCTAAATTTGTAGGAGGATTTTGATGTAGAAATGGATGGATACGGTTTGGTGTAGGGAAATATGACAGCCTATGTGAGGTATATGTGGCAGTACTCCCAATATTGTAGGTTTGTCGGAATGTGACGTCCATTCCAGACGCCTGATATCAAAAAATATTTTATGGGTGTGGCTCACATATACAGCCGCTGAAATAAAAATTATTTTCCCGGGTGTGTAAGATAATTCCGGGTGAAAGTAATATCGCTGTTGCTAAAAACTGTTTGACGGATAATTCCTCCGTCGTTCGGGGCAGTAAGGGAGGGTAACACATTCCTCCAGTCGTTAAGCAGTACAGGGGGGTAAAACTTGGGGTTTATAAACCAAAAGCTATATTTGTGAAAAAATAACGACCTCCAAACTTTGGCATTGTTTCTGTTTTGATTTTAAAAAACAAGAAAGAAGGGCAATTTCTTTTGAAAAAAAATAATAATCCCCCGATACATTTCAAAATTAAATCCCATCGGAAAATCTGTCCTCCGATTCACCGACCACGCTGCTCCCGCTGCTGCAACGCCCACAAAGGGGGCAAAGGACATCGCTGTGCTCTCAAATTATAAAGTATAACGAGTGCTCCAAAATCCCACCAAGCCTCAGGCTACTCCTGTGTGCGATGGGTTGTTTTTACAGAGCCTTGGCAGGACACCCCACGCCCTTTGCACAGAGGGAGGGAGTGCTGGTGTAGTGGCGGTTTTGGTGTTAAGCGGGAAATTTTGTTTATACTATGGCAGAATTATTGTGTCGTTTCATGAGGATCAGTTTATTTTTTAATACCATGTGCTGCGTTGTTCATGTCATGACTGTGGTTGGGGTGGTGGCAATACTGCTCGTGGAGGGAAACAAAAAAGGCGGGCAACAGTGTTGTTGTGGCATGGGAGGTTATGGGGGGGGAGGTGACCGGCTCTTATGCTTAACTGTAGGGTGTTTGGGGTTAGTATACTGTAGTTTTGGGAATGATGGGATGAAAATGATGGTGTTGTGGGGGGGAAAAAGGGTGATGGTGGTGGTGTTTTTTAGGGTAAAGCGAAAAAAATGTATTTTTTCAGATCGGGACTCTTTTTTCAAGAGAAATGCCTGTCATCAGTCGGTCTGGATAATTTAGTAAAATTAAATTGATCTAAATAGTTTGGGGAAAAGAGTGTCTCTAGATCATTTTTCCGAAACAGAAATTTTTTGGAAAATATATTTCTTATGAAGTTTTTTATTATTTATAATTTAAATCTTAGCCACCAGTACGATATCAGTAAGTTTTGTACGCTGAAAAATTATATACAGGCAAACCAGTTTTGCTTTAAAACAGAAGAATTTAAAAAAATAAAAAGGGCCCTTTTCTTTGAGGAAATAGGGATTGGTGCCATACAGCTATAAATTTACATATTGCACATGAATTTGTCAGTGATTAAAATTATATCAGCATTAAACGAAAATAATATTTCACATAATGTCCCTTCATTACGTTTTTTAAAGCGTTAATTTTAATTATACATCGGGGGAACTATGGGAAAAAAAAAGTGCAATCAAAACAAACAGACAGCATTCCTTCCCTACACCGGGGAAAACCATTTTTTAGAAAACTTTACTTTTTAAAGGGCTCTGTCTCGGGATAACTAATAAAAAGGAGAAGATTTGCTAGAGTTGAGCAGGTGTAAAGGCAAAGATAGATAGGAAGTAGCTTTTATCTGTTCAGAAATACGAAAGCGTCATTTGAGACTTTATATTTTCATGTACGCAATACCCAAATTTTCCTCTTGATCTATGGGCGGCCGCACCCATGCCGGGAAAATGCCAAAAGGAACAGTATGGCTGCAAAGAATCATTGGGGACTGTTTGTCGCACAAATTTGCCTGAAAAGCTCTGTTTGCTTGAAAGTCTGCTAATTAAAGGCGGGCCCTTTCTAAGTTTTAAACAAACTTATTTTTTTATGGGCTATTATTAAATGTTTCAAAATTTCACTTTAAAAGCTTCCGTCACTAAGCTGCTGAACCGTAGTTAGAGTTCCATGCTCATGTCTCATGTCGGGGAAAGAAAAAAGGTTAGTATGGTTGCAAAGACTAGACCAACGGTTCGAACCGGGAGTGGTGTGACCCAAGAAAAAGAGGAAGAATATCAAAGTATTTCTTTAAACGTGATCAAACTGAATTCCGGGGCATATATAAGGTGTTTATGAGTAAGTTAATCTATAATAATAACGAAAGTGTGTCTGTTTGTCTGTCTGTCTGTCTGCTGTCGTGTGTGTTGTGTGTGGTATGGGTTTCCCCGCCCCCGTGGCGCAATCACCTATATGGCCATTTTGGAAACCGGGGTTCCCCGGGGGAAGGTCATAACCCCCATTTGAATGTTTCGATCATTTTTTTTTTTTTTTTTTTTAGCGCCTATTAGCGAAAATTGTGAAAAAAAAGGGGTTGCGAGAATGGGGAAACCCTTTGTGTAGGGGATGGGAAAATGGGTGAGTGAATGGGTGGGGTGAGGTAAGGGGGTGTGGGTTGGGGGTGGTGAATGGGGGTGGGGGGGTGATGGTGAGGGGTGGGGAAATAGGTGGGGGGTGATGGGTATGGTAAATATAGCAAAGTGTGTCTGTCGTCTGTCTTTTGTGTTGTGTGTGTGTGTGTCGGGTATAGGTTCCGCCCCCCTTAGCGCAACCCCTCTATGAAACTTTTTGGAAACCCGGGTTGCCAGGGGGAATTTTTAAGCCAATTATAGATGACCCATCATTTTTTTTTTTTTTTTTTAGCACCCTATTAGCGATAATTTTTGAAAAAAAAGTGGGTTCGAAAAATTGGGGAAACCTTGATGAGGGGAGGGGGAAGGGGGGTGAATGGGGGGGGGTTTGAGGGTAAGGGGTGTGGGGTGAGGGTGAGTGAAGGGGGGGGGGGGGTGAGGGTTTGGGGTGAGGGGTGATGGGGAGGGAATAGGGGGGGGGTGATGGGTAATGGGTGAGTGAAGGGGTGTGTGTGATGGGTAAGGGTGAGTGAATGGGGGGGGGGGTGATGGGTAATGGTGAGTGAATGGGGGGGGGGTGAGGGGTAATGGGTGAGTGAATGGGGGGGGGTAATACATACATTTCTACATCGATTTCGGGAAAGTTAAAAGGGGGGCATCTGGAGAGTCCGTGTTTGGTGGGCCGAAGGCCCACCAAAACACAGGTGGTGGGCCGAAGCCACCCCCAAATACCCCTCCGCAGGACACCCAAAAAAAGTCCGCCCGGGGGGCGTTTTGCGGCTAGGCACAATAAGTGCAAAGAAGTTTTCTTTCAGTTTTTTTTCTGATTCGGGATTTTTTTGAATTTTTTGTTTAAAAGAAGGAAGGGGTGGGGAAGGCAAGGCAACACGAAAGGGGGCGGTGGTGTAAAAAGGTTAAAAAACACTGACCTATAGATGGTTTTTTGTAAAAAAGAAATGAAAATACAAAAAATTCAAGAAAAGAAGAAAAGCTCTCCCCCAATTATTGCGAACTTAAAAAAAAAAGTTCCTGCTCATTTTGCGGCAAATGGCTACAAAAAATACTTTTTGTTCTTTTTTTTGGGTAGTTTTTCCTTGACATAATGTTCATTTTTCATTTTGTTACATTTTGCTGTTTCATCTATGAAAAGATCTTTGTGATCGATAATTTAATAATCACTCTAAATTTTAATAGTTTCAAATATTTTTCCTCCCGGGGAAAAGTAATGCTAATGCCGTAGCGTGTGGCTTTTGCTCCCCGCAATATAAAAAAATGTTTTGCCTCGTAAATAAACAGCAAAACATTAGTCTAGTATCAAAAAAGCAAAGGGCGTCCCAAACCCTTTTTTTGGGGGAGTCATATTTACCGTCCCGAATATATCCCAGAAAACTCGATTAAAATAGAACTGCAACGCAAAAAAAAATTTTAATAGACTATAAAAAGTGAGCCGATTGCCATTTTTGGCCCTCTGGGGAAACCCCCCGACTCAGGACGTCGGGTCTCGGGGTGTCAGGGTTGACTTTTTGTCCATTATTCCCCACCAAACCAGCTACAATTTAAATGTTGTCATGGTCAAAATAGGTTTATGCAAAAAGAAAAAAATTTCGAGTTTTAACTTATTAGGCGTTATAAGAGGATTGTTGCAAAATAGAGCATCGACCACGTGTGTCCTAAACATTCTACTAAAAACTGTAAGGAAGCTTCAAGGGGGTGTATTGGTAAATATTACCTTTTTTTGCATGCATGAAGGGATATTTTTCTATACACCCCCTTGAAGCATTTCTTACCGTATTTAAAAAGAAGTTGTATTTTGAATTACTATTTTGTATTACTTATACCATTTTCTATTCATCTTTTGTTTATTAACGTATGTATATTTTGAATCAGAACTACGTAGATTAGTTTTTTTCTCTCTTTTCAGAAGCATTGTGCAGGGGGAGCAATTTTTTGAAAAACCCCCTTTTAAAAATCAGATCTTAGTATCATCTCACCGAAAATCCCCTTTCAATTTACTTTGGGAATTTCCGGGACCTGATTATGTTGATACCGGGGAAATTGGAAAGTTCCAAATATGCCGCCACTCACTACAAGGTGGAGGAGGATTTCCTCAAAAAACTAGTCATCCTTTTCACCTCTGGTCGCGAGGTGAAAAAAGGGGGGGGGGGGTGGTGTCGGCCCAAACCCCAGCTTTAAAGGGGAGACGGAATGAGAGGGGACCCCCTTGCCTGACTCGGACTTCCCCCTCAACATAATGTTTCGCAAGAATTTTCAGTCGCTTTGGAGTGAATTTTCATTTTTTTTTCTTTAAAAATTTAAACTCATAGCATGCGCAAATAACAAAATGTCACAAAAAACACAAACAACTCATCATCAAACATTTTGAAGCATCTTACCGCATCATCAACATTTAGAAACTAACATCAAAGGGGCGTACGCAGTGGGGGGAGAAATCACCCTGGATTATTTTTTCCTTTTTAAAATTTAGAAGGTTTAAAAGGTAGGGGGGTCCACCCAAAAAGGTGCACCGCTCGGGCTCGAACCCGGGGCCTTCTGCATGCCCGGCGGCGGCTTCCCCTTACCCATGGGAACCCCCTGTGACAACCCCAAAATCTCCCCCCTAAGGCTGCTCCCGCAGGTGACGGGGGGAAGTGCATCCCCGATCCGACTCACTGCGCCATGTAGGGTAGGGGGTCTCACCAATAAAGGTTGCACGCTCGGGATTCGAACCCCGGGACCTTCCGCATGCCGGGCGGCGTGCTTCCGTTACACCACGGGGAAACCCCCTGTGACAACCCACACAAGAAGCAAAACTTATTAAAATAAGTTTCTATTTTTCTTTTTTCCCTTTTATACTGTAGCGTACTGACCTCTTGATACCCCCGTTTGACTTTATTAACGTTAGAATTCCCAAAGGGTTGGTAAATACACCAAATTACTTAGCATTAAAAGAACAAAAAGACAAAACAGACAAGGGGGAAAATTGGAGATGGATCCTTTAATATTTGTCCTCAGATTGCCCGAATGGGATGTGGGGGGACGGCCAACAAGCAAAAGTTCTGCCCACCCCCGAAGAGCGAGCAGCAAGGGGGTGACAGGGCAAGCCAGCTCGATGCCATACCCATTACAGATCTGGGGCCAAACGATAGTCACCAACACCATCACTAAAAATTCGGGACAGAACTCAACCTCGTGATTAAAAAGTACAGGGAAAACTTCCACCCTTTCAAGAAACTAGGAGGTTTCTTTTTTCATTCATAAAGGAAAGTAACCATATACAGATCTCCAGACTGCTGCAAAAAATAAAAATGAAAAAATAATTACAAATAGGCGGAAAAGGAAATCAAAACAGAAGACATTGAAATCAGAATTGATATAATCACATCTTGTCGAAAGTCTGGAACTGTTGCAATGCCGCAGTCACCAGGCCGGTGACACTGTTGGGAGCAAGGGGGCAACACCCCCTCCGTCTGAGTCTTCTGACCCCCAGGAGGAACAAAACATCACGGGACCCACCAGAAAAAAATTACCATAACCCAAAATATTATTTTCTTTGTGTAGTCGCAGGGGAGTCCTTTAAAAAAATGTTGTGTCATGTGACAGAGATGAAAGCACGTGTGGTCCCGGAAAGGATTTTCTTTTTAGTTTTTTATTCAATTTTGTCACGTTTTTGCTCCATGTTGAAGCCCATATTGCCGGGAGTTTTGTTTTTTTACTGAGGGCGTAAAGGTTGCCCCTCTACCATGGGGGTGCAGGCGAACACTTTTTAAGTGATGCCCGTAGTAATTTGAGGTCATGGCCCCCCCCCCCCCCCCTATTCCCCCCAGCTCACCCCCACGGGCACAACCACTCGGGATAAGAAAACGACAGGTGCAAAACTGCCCCAAATAGGGGTGGTAACATGACGTGAGTCCCGTGTTTTGGGAAACAAGTCAAGCTGCCGTGGGGAAGTGAGGACTGAAGGCACTGACGAGCCTATCCACCCCGAAAAACGGACTCACGCTCTGCCTGGCGCTCACTATGTCTTTGATGATGATGATGATGATGATGTACAAGAAGTATAATAAAAGTAAAGATGATACTATACTACTAAAAATAAAAAAAAATATAATTAATAAAAGAAAGTAATAATTATACTACTATAATAATAAAAGCAATGAAAAAAAATATATAGTATAACAATGAAATTTTAAACATGAAAAAACCGGGGATGAAGGGGACACGGGTGGAAAGGGAGTACTTTTTTCCTGAATTATTCATATCATAGTAATTATTTTTTCACTTCCCAGCCCGTGTCTCCTTATCCCCTGTTTTTTCACCTGCAGTATGTTACACAAAATCATTGTTAATAATAATAATATTATAATTTTGATAAAAATAACAAAAATAATAAAAATTATTTTTAATGATAATAATGATAATATCGTTAAAATAATAACATAACAATAAAATCAATCATGCTAAAAAACAAAAAAAATAAAATTTAAAAATAAAAAAACACCCCTGTATGATTTTAGTAATTTTTACGGGTTTTTTTAACTTTTTCAGGTTATTGTCGTTGTTCTCTTACAAAAACCACTCTTGCATCTTTCTGATAAAAAGACGTGAGCCCACGCCGATCACCATATGATGACGGAAAACATGAAAAAAAAAAGGAACGGTTGGGGGTAGGGGTTTTGAAAGACCCATGAAATTTTATTTTCTTCTCAAAAAGTTGATCTTTTAATATGTTCAAAAATACTTTTTAAAAATGTCTTCTTCAGTTTTGTGGAAACTTCGCTTTTGGGTTTCAGGGAAAAGTATTTTTTCTACATTCACATAAACACCACCTACCCAGACCCGCTTTAATACAAAATTTATAAAAAAGGTACACAGATAATTGGACATTCATTAATTTTTCCCAAAACTTCCCAAAACTATCCACTGCGTGACCCTAGACCTGGATGATAGACCCTATATAATCGAACATATATAGAAAGAATGATAGACCAGACATAGACCATGCTGTTGGGCGTCAAATCATTCAAAAATCTCATGAAAATAAAAATATATATATATATTATATATATATAATATATTATAATATTTTAAATTAATATATAATATAATTATATTATATATATATATATTATTATATTATATATATATTAAAATATATATATTTTATATATATATATATTTTTTTTTTTTTTTTTTTTTTTTTTACATTTGTCCCATAGCGCTGTAGGGAGTGGGACCCCCGAGTCGGATGGTGGCTTGAGGTTCACTGGGGGGTTTTGATGGTTTTTCCCCGCCCTTTGGGGGCGCAAGTAGGCTTTTTTTTTAGGCGCCTGTAGAGGTCATGCCGCACCCTGTGTCCTCCCACCTTGCAATGAAGTAAATGATGGGGAGGGCATGTGGGGTTTTTTAGGGCCCCCGACGGTGCAGAAAAGGTTTTTGGGTTTTCTTCGGGGACGAACTCGGGTCCCGAGAACGCCCGTGGAGACCTAACCCCTCTGCTACCATTCCCCAAATTTATGTTAAAATATATATTTTAATAAATTAAAAATATATATAATTATATATTTATATCTTCTAAATATTATAAGCGAAAGTGTGTCTGTCTGTCTGTCGTCGTCTGTCTGTCTGGGGTGTGTGGTTTTGGGATAGGTTCCGCCCCCCCTGCGCAATCCCTATATGGCACATTTTTTGGGAAAAGGTCAACCAGGGGGAAAGGTTTCAAGCCCACTTATGAGATGCTCCCATCACT
>JACEEZ010002743.1:0-10000 GCA_016584305.1 Chionoecetes opilio
AGAGAAAAAAGAAGGAGGAAAATTTTGGAAGGAAAAAAGGCCAGGAAGGGGAGGCAGGAAAGGAAAAGGAGGAAGAGAGGAGGAATAGGAGGAAAAGGAAGGAAGAAGGAAGGAGGAAGGAAAAAGGGAAGGAAGGGGAGAAGGGAAAAAGGAGGAAGGAAGGAAGGGAAAGGGAAGGGAAGAGAGGAAGGAAGGAAGGAGGGAAAAAAGGAAAGAAGGAAGGAAGGAAGGAAAGAAGGAAGAAGGAAAGAAGGAAGGAAAGAAAGAAAGAAAGAAAGAAAGAAAGGAGGGATATGGTAAGAAATGAAAGAATGCAAGAAAGGAAGGAAGAAAGGAAGGAAGGAAGGAAGGAAGGAAGGAAGGAAGGAAGAAAGGAGGGAAGGAAGGAAGGAAGGAGGGAGGGAAGGAAGGAAGGAGGGAAAAGGGAAGGATACAGAAGTGAAGGATATATATATAAGGAAAGTAAAGGAAGGACCTACATAAAGGCTGAAAATAATGCCATAGAGAGATACATCAGTAAAATAATAGATAGACAGATGATGCCATGAGTTACACTTTTTGTTAACGCCTTGAGACCCAGAACGTAATTTCCCTTGTAATTTGACTACCATAAGACGATTTTTAGTGACTATAAGGAATATTTTAATAGATATGACCTGTTTAGTATCCTTGTCCACTAGCTAATTTGGTATATTCAGTCAGTTTTGGTAATTTTATGGCTGACAACAGACGATTCTATATAGCAAAGGAAGGATCTGGGCGTGAAGGGGTTAAGATCTCACGAATTAGCCGTTTTTCTTTGCGCAAAAACTACAGAGGTGATTTTGATCAAATTACAGGTAGAATAGAATCCCATAGCCATGCATTTCGTGTAAATATATTATAGACAGAGTTGAAAAGCTAATGTTAGGAGGAGTGAAAAACCGATAGTCGTGACCGCAGCTAATGAGTATGTATGATCCCCTTAAAATTACCTGAAAAGAAAAACCGCCCAACACCACACTTAATCCCGCCCAAACCTGCACTTAATCCCGCCCAAAAATATTATATTAAGCCGTTTAAAGTTACCTTAAAATAAAAACCGCACAAAACCACACTAAATCTCGCCAAACACATTATATTAAGCCGTTTAAAGTTACCTTCAAATAAAAACCGCACAAAACCACACTAAATCCCGCCAAACACATTATATTAAGCCGTTTAAAGTTACCTTATAATAAAAACCGCCCAAAACCACACTTAATCCCGCCAAACATTATATTAAGCCGTTTAAAGTTACCTTAAAATAAAAACCGCACAAAACAACACTAAATCCCGCCAAACACATTATATTAAGCCGTTTAAAGTTACCTTATCATAAAAACCGCCCAAAACCACACTTAATCCCGCCAAACATTATATTAAGCCGTTTAAAGTTACCTCATCATTAAAACCGCCCAAAACCACACTTAATCCCGCCAAAACGTGCCACGCGCCTATAAAAAGGCGCGGCGAAGGCGTTATGGCTGAGACAAAACGTGAGACAAGACATGTCAAGCACAAATAGGTATTGAATCAGATGGCGAAGACCGTTTGTCAATCGGAAGCGGGATTCCAAAGATATAAGCTCCTGAAAAGCGTGACGGTCGGGTCGCCGGGCCGGTAAGTTTTTTTTACCTTACAATAAAAACCGGCCAACACCACACTTACTCCCGCCCAACCCGCCCAAAACAACACTAAATCCCGCCCAACCCGCCCAAAACAACACTAAATCCCGCCCAACCCGCCCAAAACAACACTAAATCCCGCCCAACCCGCCCAAAACAACACTAAATCCCGCCCAACCCGCCCAAACAACACTAAATCACGCCCAACCCGCCCAAAACGACACACAATCCCGCCCAACCAGCCCAAAACAACGCTAAATCCCGCCCAACCCGCCCAAAAACAACACTAATCCCGCCCAACCCGCCCAAAACAACACTAAATCCGCCCAACCCGCCCCAAAACAACATTTAAAAACCCGCCAAAACAAAGATTCTATTAAGCAGTTCGAAGTTACCTTATTCCCTTTTACTTTCTCCTACTTTTCCTTTCCCTTCCCTTTCTCTTCTTACCTTACTTTACCTTTATAATATATTTATTTTCTGACTTCTTGGTATTTATTAGGGATCATTTGATGTCTAGTCTGATGACTTTATAGCATTTATTTATTTATATTGAAAAAAACCTTTGGGTAGGACGGAAGGTTAGGTACAATTATAATACGATAAATAAAGATACATTTCAATAAGAAAGAAAAAGAAAAGAAAAGGGGACAAGAGAGAGGAAAAGGGGCAAGAAGAGGGGGGAATTTTAGAGAGGAAGGGGGGGAGGAGAGAGAGGAGTTCCCGAAGAGAGAGGGAGAGAGAGAGAAGGGGGGGAAAGAGCTCCCTTTAAACATAGCTTTACACGAGGTTTTCGATCCCACTCTCCCCCCCCAAGGAAGCCGGAGACCTTTTTCCCGGGGCCTTCTCTTCCTCCTTCTTCTCTCTCGTCTCTTTCTGCTGTTTCCCTTCGAACTTCTCTCTCCTTCTTCCCCTTATTTTTCTCTTCTCTCTCTTTTCTGTCTTCTTTCTTCTCTCCGATCTCCCCTCTCTTCTCTCTCATTTAACCCCCGAATCTTCTAGTCTCTCTCTCTCTCTCTCTCTCCTAATTCCTTCTTTTCGTCTTCAGGGCTTCTCTCTTCATTAAAGAAAACAATATCATTTTAGATGGGAAGGTATTTTTCCCTTAATTATCAGTTTGATCAGTAGTGATTTTTATTTAAATTTTTTTAAAACTATTTACTTCAGACGAGATGAACTGGTTAGGTTAGGGGTGGGGGGTTTTGGTGTTTTTGTTTGGTGTGTGTGTTGTGTTTGGTGTGTTGTGTGTGTGTGTTGTGTGGTGTGGGTGTGTGTGTGTTGTGTGTGGTGTGTGTGTGTTGTGGGGTGTGGAAAAAAAGAGAGAGAAAAGACAAAAGAGATACTACAAAAAAGAGAGGAAAGGGCAGACAGAAAGAGATGAGAGAAGATAGACAGCAGAAAGAGAGAGAGAAAAGACAGAAGAAAAAGAGAGATACAGGACAAAAGAAAGAGAGAGAGAGATACGAGACAGACAGAAAGAGAGATACAGAGACCGAAAGAGAGAGAGGGGATACAGAGACAGACGAAAGAGAGAGAGATACAGAAAAACAAAAAAAAGAGAGAGAGAGAGAGAGAGAGAGAGAGAAGAAGCGAGGAAGAGAAGAGAGAGAGAAGAGAGAGGAGAGAGAGAGAAGAGAGAGAGAGAGAGAGAGAGAATGGATAAATTTAGCATCTCTTTTCCGACCTTTAGTTTCCGATTAATTGAAATTTCGACTCAATCAACTCACAACCACACACACACAACACAACACACACACACAACACACCACACACAACACACACACACCACCCGTCCACACACACACACACACACCAGTCCCGTCACACACCACCACACACACACCCCCAAAGTCTGGCCGTTTAAAAGATGCTTTTTAGTAACTTTAAACTAACTCAAAGACGATAAAAAAAGTGGGGGGCTGTGTGTGGGGGTTTTGGTGTGTGTGTGTGTGGTGTGTTTTTGTGTGTGTGTGTGGTGTGTGTTGGTGTGTGTGTGTGGGTGTTGTGTGGTTTTTGTACGTAAAACTATAACAAAAAAAGAGTCATTCGGGAAATTTGAAAAAATTTACTTTTTTTTATGAAATGCCCAAAGTGCTCGTTCACGTAAATTTTTAATTATAGAAAAGAGAGAGAAAAAAAGGGGAGAGGGAGAGAGAGAGAAGAGAAAAAGGGAGGGGAGAGGGAGAGAGAGAGGAGAAAAAGAGGAGAGAGGAGGAAGAGAGAAAAAGGGGAAGAGAGGGAGAGAGAGAGAGAGAGAGGAAGAGAAGAGAAAGGAGAGAGAGAGAGAGAGAGAAAAAGGGGAGAGAGAGAGAGACTACTACGCTACTACTCACATCGCATTCCTGAGCCTCAAAACTCGTGGGAAAGTCGTGAATACCGAAACAAGTGGCTAAAAAATTATACAAAAAACCCTTTCGCTTAATAAAGATAAAGAAATATTGATTTTTCTTTTATGGGAAAAATACCATATAATTTTTTTTGGTGTCTAAATGGGAATTAATACTTTTAAAAAAAGGTGATCATTCATAAACCTTTAAAAAAATAACAGACATGAATAATACCTAAAAATAGCCATACACGAATTTAATTATATATAAAAAAATAATAATAATAAAAATATATATATGAAGACCAAATTTAAGACATTTAGACAATATATTTATTAATTTCCGCCCCCCCCCCAAAAAAAAAATGAATTTCCCATGTTTTAACACCCAATCCAATATCTCTACTTTTAACCCTTGCGACCCAGAACGTAATTTCCATTGTAATTTGACCACCATTAGATGATTTTTAATGAATATAAGCCATGTTTTTATAGATATGACCTGTTTAGTATCCTTGTCCACTAGCTAATTTGGTTTATTTAGTTACTTTTTGTAATTTTAGGCTCGACAACAGTTTTTTATAGCCAAGGAAAGATCGGGCGTGAAGGGGTTAAACAAAAAGGATTCGACTCACTAAAGGGGTTAAACGGTTGAAGGATCTAAATTGCTCTTTTCCTCTTCAAATCCCTTATGTTTTTACGGTACAAACAGAAGCTTTGATTTTATTAGTTATAAGCAATACTGAGCAAGATTTTTCATATCTTTTTGCTATATATATATTTGCACATTGTTAAATCCTTTCATGGTTGTTAAAAGGGGAAGATGAAGGATGCGTGGGTGAGGAGGAGGAAGGAGGAGGGGAGGAGGAGGAGGAGGAGGAGAGGAGGAGGAGGAGGAGGAGGAGGAGAGGGGGGGAGGAGGAGGATATTTTTGAAAACACCAACACATAAATTTTAAATTTTCTTGCCAAGCATTTGATTTCATATTCTAATTTGACACATTTTTTGCACGAGGGAAAGGATTTTCACTCTCTCTTCTCTCCTTCTTCTTCTCTTCCCCCCCTCTCCTTCTCTCTCTCTCCCCCCTCTTCTTCTCTCTCTCTCTCTTCTCTCTCTCCCTCATTTCCTTTTTTTCCCATTTTTAAAAAACCCTTCATTTTTTCTCCTTTTTTGCCCTTTATTCCCCTCCTTTTTCCCCCTCCTCCCCCCCTCCCCTCCTCCTCCTCCTCCTCCTCTCCTCCCCCCCCTTCCCTTTCCTCTCCCTCCTCCTCCCCCATAGGTTAATCTTCTTCCTTTTTTTTCTGGGGGGAAAAGGGGGGGGAGGAAAAAGGAAAAAATAAAAAAAAGGGGGGGGGGGTTTTTCAAAAAAAAGGGGGGGGGAAAACACCCCCCACCGGCTAAAAAAAAAAAAAAAAGGGGGGGGGGGGGGGGGGGGAAAAAAAGGAAAAGAGAAGAAAGAGGGGGGGGGCCCCCCTAAGGGGGAAAAAAGGGGGGGGGGAGGAAAAAAAAAAAAGGGAAAAAAAACCAAAAAGGAAGGAAAAGAAGGGGGGGGGGCCCCCCCCCCCCCCCTGGGGGAAGGGAAAAAAAAAGGGGGAGAAAGGAGAAAAGGAAGGAAGAAGGGAGGGGAGGAAGGAAAAGAAGGACGGGGGGTAAAGGAGAGAGAGAAAAAGGGAGGGGGAAGGGAGAGAGAGAGGGGAGAGAAGAGAGAGAAAAGGGGAAAGGAGAGGAGAAAAGGAAAGGAGGGGGGGGGGGGAAGGGAAGGATGGAAAACAGGAATGGGGGGAAAGAAAGGGGGGAGGGAAAGGGAGGGGGGAGAGACAGAGAAGGGAAAGGGAAGGAAGGAAAGGGGAGAGAAAAGGAGGGAGGGAAGGGGGAGGGAAAAGGAAGGGGAAAAAAAGATAGAGGGGATGAGAGGGGGGGAAAAAAAAGAAGCAAGGAAGGGAAGGAAAAGGAAAAAAGGGAAAAGGGGGTTTTAAAAAATTTTGTTCTGGCTCTACAAAAACATTTCCCTTTCAGTGATTTTTTTTCTTTTTTTTTTTAAACGGTTTTTTTTTATTTTTAAAAATGGGTTTATAATGCTTTCGTTATTAGTGTTATCATGAATATAGGGGTGGGGGTGGTGGTTGGTGGGGTGGGGTGGGGTTTTGGGGGGTGGTGGTGGGGGGGTGGGGGGGTGGGGTGGGGGGGTGGGGTGGTGTGGTAAAAGAAAAGAGTAGTAGGTAGAAATTTTTAGGAAAAAAGTGGTTGGGGGGTAGTAATTTGTAGTATTGTTGTGTTGTGGGTGTGTGTGTGTGGTTGTGTGTGTGTGGGGGGGGGTGGTGGGGTTTGTGGGGGTAATTATAGGGAAAGGGAAATAGAGTAGGGGTGTAGTTAAAAATTTTTTGGGGTATTTTGTTTGTTTTGTGGGGGGGGGGGTGTAGTGTGTAGAAGTAGATAGTCCGCCCAATCCGCCACTCAACTCCTCCCGCCTAATCCGCCACTCAACTCTCCCGCCTAATCCGCCACTCAACTCCTCCCGCCTAATCCGCCACTCAACTCCTCCCGCCTAATCCGCCACTCAACTCCTCCCGCCCAATCCGTCACTTAACTCCTCCCGCCTAATCCGCCACTCAGCTCCTCCCGTCAAACCCGTCACCCTACGAGCCTACACCTCCCAGGGACACCCGAGATTCTACAGGTGATGGCAGTTACCTCACCATCAATAGCAAGACATCTACTGACCCACTGACAACAGGGCAATTATAAGCCCATCTATTGGTCGATTTTCACTTGAGTAACCTAACACGCCATACACGGTATCTGTGACCCCAAAACTGACCCATTGACACCCCCCCACACGCCACACACGGTATCTGTGACCCCAAAACTGACCCATTGACACACCCCCACACGCCACACACGGTATCTGTGACCCCAAAACTGACCCATTGACACACACCACACGCCACACACGGTATCTGTGACCCCAAAACTGACCCATTGACATCCCCCCACACCCCACACAGGGTATCTGTGACCCAAAACTGCCCCAAATTGCACCCCCCCACACGCCCAAAACAAAGGTATCTGTGGACCCCAAAACTGACCCATTGACATCCCCCCCACGCCACACACGGTATCTGTGACCCCAAAATTGACCCATTGACACACACCACACGCCACACACGGTATCTGTGACCCCAAAACTGACCCATTGACACCCCCCCACACGCCACACACGGTATCTGTGACCCCAAAACTGACCCATTGACACCACCACACGCCACATATGCCTCCGCCATACCCTCCCGGCCTCCCACTGACAACACTGGTGAAGTAACTGAAGTTTTCTATTGGTTGGTTTATACTGGAGTCACTTAACACGCCTGCACACCGCATCTGTGACCCAAGGAAACGAGTGACAGGGAAATGTACGGAAGAAACACATACATAAATAAATCACGGGGTATTTTTACAACTTGATGAAAACCTGCCGCTGCCAAAGAAGAAGAAAGAAAGAAAGAAAGAAAGAAAGAAAAAAATAAGATAAGGCAGAAGAAAACTTTAGACAAAAAATATCAGAATGCTCTTCTTTCAACGAGACATGAATACTATTAGGGAAAGAAGTCCACACACACACACACACACACACACACACACACCACACACACACACACACACACACACACACACACACACACGCACTATAATGCTAGGATACCAAGCAGTAGTTGGGGAGTGGTAGAGGGGAAGGGAGGGGATCTGTCTGCCCCTACCAAGCGTGCAGCCTCCCCTACTGCCCCCACCACAGACAGACAGCACCCCTCCCCTCCTCCCGCAACACCACCACCACTCTCCCTCAACACCACTCCCACCAGACACCAACACCCCTCTATTTTCCCCACCACCAGTACTCCCCACCACAGAAACCAGACAGTCACACTCCTCTTCCCCCACCACACCAGTCGCCCACCACAGACAGCCACACTTCTCCCCCACCACACACACCGCACCGCCACCACACACCACATCACACCGCACCGCCACCACACACCACATCACACCGCACCGCCACACCACACCACACCACCACCCCACCCCACCACACCACCACCACACAGCCATTCATCACACTCTCTGCCACCACAACGACCACTGGAAGCTGCCACGCCACCCTTTGAGCATGACATCCCTGTGACGGCTTTGGACAGAGAACTTCCTTGCAAAATAAATCAAAATTCTTCCTTTGTTATTCATTCCTTTTATTTGAATGATTTGGACAGAGAACTTCCTTACAAAATAAATCGAAATTCTTCCTCTGTAATTCATTGCTTTTATTTGAATGATTTGGACACACAACTTCCTTACAAAATAAATCAAAATTCTTCCTTTGTAATTCATTCCTTTTATTTGAATGATTTGGACAGACAACTTCCTTACAAAATAAATCAAAATTCTTCCTTTGTAATTCATTCCTTTTATTTGAATGATTTGGACACACAACTTCCTTACAAAAAAAATCAAAATTCTTCCTTTGAAATTTCATTCCTTTATTTGAATGATTTGGACACACAACTTCCTTACAAAATAAATCAAAATTCTTCCTTTGTAATTCATTCCTTTTATTTGAATGATTTGGACAGACAACTTCCTTACAAAATAAATCAAAATTCTTCCTTTGTAATCAATTCCTTTTATTTGAATGATTTGGACACACAACTTCCTTACAAAATAAATCAAAATTCTTCCTTTGTAATAATTCCTTTTATTTGAATGATTTGGACACACAACTTCCTTACAAAATAAATCAAAATTCTTCCTTTGTAATCAATTCCTTTTATTTGAATGTTTTGCCCACACAACTCCTTTACAAAATAAATCAAAATTCTTCCTTTGTAATCAATTCCTTTTATTTGAATGATTTGGACAGAGAACTTCCTTACAAAATAAATCAAAATTCTTCCTTTGTAATCAATTCCTTTTATTTGAATGATTTGGACACAGAACTTCCTAACAAAATAAATCAAAATTCTTCCTTTGTAATTATTTCCTTTTATTTCAATGATTTGGACACAGAACTTCCTAACAAAATAAATCAAAATTCTTCCTTTGTAATCAATTCCTTTTATTTGAATGATTTGGACACAGAACTTCCTAACAAAATAAATCAAAATTCTTCCTTTGTAATTATTTCCTTCTATTTCAATGATTTGGACAGACAACTTCCTAACACACACAAAACACAAAATTCTTCCTATATAAATAGCTTCCTTTTTTTTCTTTTTACTTCCTTTTTCCAATCTACAACTTTCATTTCCTTTCAGTTCATCATCCTCCTCCTCCTCCCTCCTCCCTCCCTCCATCCTACTTTTTGTTTTTTAATGGCGCAGGTTCTAATTGGGCTGTGAAACGGCTCCTAGGGACCAAGGGAGGATTTCGAGGAGGAGGAGGAGGAGGAGGAGGGAGGAGGAGGAGGAGGGGGAGGAGGAGGAGGAGGAGGAGGTAGGGTAGAATGAGAACAAAATTATGTTATTATAATGAGGCGGTATACAGACTGTTCGATAGACCCTATTCATAAGGGACATATATACACACATATTATTAGGTAGATGTAGAGAGAGAGAGAGAGAGAGAGAGAGAGAGAGAGAGAGAGAGAGAGAGGAGAGAGAGAGGGGAGAGGAAAGAGAGAGAGAGGAGAGAGGGGGAGAGAGAGAGAGAGAGAGAGAGAGAGAGAGAGAGAGAGAGAGAGGTAGATAGAGATACATATAAATAGATAGATGCAGAGGTAGAAACATGTATAGATAGACTGATAGGTAGAATGGCAGAAGACAGATAGGTGGATTCCATAAGTAGAAGGATAGGAAGGAAGGGTCGAAAAAATGATGAATAGATTTTTAGTAAGGAGTAAATAGGAGTAAAAATTAAAGTAAAAGGGGGGAGTAGGAAAGAAGGAAGGAAGGAAGGAAGGAAGGAAGGAAGGAAGGAAGGAAGAATTTGGGCGGCGTAAAAAAAAAAGGAACATCGAAAAGTAGCTACTAAATGACAGGGA
>JACEEZ010002743.1:15000-16611 GCA_016584305.1 Chionoecetes opilio
TGGGCACGCTACACTGTTTGGGCACGCTACACTGTTTGGGCACGCTACACTGTTTGGGCACGCTACACTGTTTGGGCACGCTACACTGTTTGGGCACGCTACACTGTTTGGTCACGCTACACTGTTTGGGCACGCTACACTGTTTGGGCACGCTACACTGTTTGGTCACGCTACACTGTATTACCCCTTTACACTGCTACAGATTACGCTACACGCTTTCACTGTAGTACTATTACGTCTTGTAGTGCATTGAACGTTGGATCCCACTGTATTTTCGGTACTATTCCCGTTTGACATCAAATTCACTATGATGGATGATTTTTTAGTTTTCTGGTGAGTTTTGATGTGTTTTAAATTTCTATATAGGAAGACAAAAGGTAAACAAAAAGAAAATATAACATTATACATGCAAACAAAAAGACATAAGAAAAGTAAACAGGAAGACACAAGGTAGACAAAAAGAAGACAAAATATTTAGGTAGACAAAAAGAAGAAAAAATATTTAGTTAGACAAAAAGAAGACAAAATATTTAGGTAGACAAAAAGAAGACAAAATATTTAGGTAGACAAAAAGAAAAGAAAATATTTAGGTAGACAAAAAGAAGACAAAATATTTAGGAAAACAAAAAGAAAAGAACATTATTTAGGAAAACAAAAGGTAAACAGAGAAAAAAAATGATATAGGAAGACAAAACGTAGACAAAAGAAGAAAAAAACATTGTATTTTAGATGAAATTGTAACCGGATAGCATAGTAGAAAAAATACACAAGAGTTATTTCCGTGTGTCTCCCTGTAAATATTTGTGCTTTTTTTATACAAGCAGAGATCTGGAGGCACTGGAGAGAGAGAGAGAGAGAAAAGGAGAGAGGAGAGGAGAGAGAGAGGAGAGAGAGAGAGAGAGAGAGAGGAGAAGAAGCGGAGAGAGAGAGAGAGAGAGAGAGAGAGAGAGAGAGAGAGAGAGGGGAGAGAGAGACGCAGACAGAGAGAAACGAGACACAACACCCCCAACAGACAGACAGACAGACAGACAGACAGAGACAGGGCAGACAGAAGAGAGAAAGAGACCACACACACACACACACACACACACAACACACACCACACACCACACACACACACACACCACAACACACACACACACAAAACACACAGAAACAGACAGACAGAAGAGAGAGAGACAGACAGACAAACAGCAAGAGAAAGAGGGAGAAAAAAATTCAACTCGCGTGTGCAAAAACCCTGGGTGAATGACACACACACACACACACACAATAACAAAAACACACAACAACACACACACACACCCACACAAAAACACACAAAAACACACACACACACACACACACATTACTCACAGAGAGCCATATCTTTCCTAATGAGAGCTGAGTATCTTTTTTTAAGTCAGTGCAAATTTAGTACGGGGGAGGGAGGGGAGAGAGAGAGAGAGGAGAGGGGAAGAGGAAAGAGGAAAGAAAGAGGAGAGAGGGGAGAGAGGAGAGAGAGAGGAGAAAAGAGAGAGAAAAAGAGAGAGAGAGAGGAGAGAGAGAGAGAGAGAGAAGAGAGAGGGGAGAGAGAGAGAAGAGAAGAGAGGAAGAGGAAGAGAGAGAGGA
>JACEEZ010002743.1:18831-21331 GCA_016584305.1 Chionoecetes opilio
TGTTTTTCTGGTGGGGCGTTTGGTTGTTGGGTGGATTGTGGGTGTTGCGACGACTGCGATGACAAACTCCAAGAATTGCTAAGGTGTGGGGGCGGTACTGATTGCTACAACCACACACACCCCCTCTCTCTCTCTCTCTCGCTCTCTCTCTCTCATCTCCTCTCTCTCTCCCCTCTCTCTCCCCTCTCTCCTCTCTCTTCTCTCATCTCTCTCCTCTCTCTCTCTCTCTCTCCTCGTCATAATAAGAAATTTTTGTGACATTTCTACATAAAAACTACAATTTCAGCTTACGGGACGACCAACACTGCGGACTTATTGATTGAGTTTCGGGACAGACAGACAGACAGACAGACAGACAGACAGACAGACAGACAGACAGACAGACAGACAGACAGACTGACGGACAGACAGATTGATGGACAGACAGACAGACAGATAGACAGACAGACAGACGGACAGACAGATTGATGGACAGACAGACAGACAGACAGACAGGCAGACAGACGGACAGACAGATTGATGGACAGACAACAGACAGATAGACAGACAGACAGACGGACAGACAGATTGATGGACAGACAGCCCAGACGATAACAGACAGACAAAACGGACAGACAATTGATGGACAGACAGGACAGACAGACAGACAGGCAGACAAACATACAGACAGAAAGAGACACAGACACACAGACAGACAGATGTATAGACAGACACACAGACAGATAGACAGATGATGATGATGTTGTTTTTGCAGAGGTTTTTGCAGAGGCTACTAATCAGCCTTCATTACGCGCCGGGTTTCTTTATTCCCTGATCGATGACTTTGTGTGATCAGCAGCCAGGCAACGACACACACACACACACACACACACACACACTGTGTGAGTGTGTGTGTGTGTGTGTGTGTGTGTGTGTGTGTGTGTGTGTGTGTGTGTGTGTGTGTGTGTTCTGGGGTATAGTAAATAAATCCTGCATGAGATAAGTCAAAGTGATGCATAAAAACAAGTAAGTAAAAAATCCTCAGTAAGAGATGTGGAGTGTCCTCCCAAGGGGCATTGTAATACAAGTTGTTGTTCCCTGTATTGTACTGGTGTTGTGGTGGGAGGAAGACAGATGTGTTGCCAGTGTTGTGGTGGCAGGAAGACAGATGTGTTGTGGTTCAGTGTTATGGCAAGCCTGGCGTGGCTGCCTGGCCGCGGCACACTGTTACGCCTCAACACTGATCTCAAGTGGTGTCCGATCCCTTCCATGGGTATGTATTGCCTCTTCATGTTCACCTCCCACTGCTCTCAATGTTACCTCCTCAAGGCAAGTCATCGTCTCCACTGTCATCACCACTGTCATCACCTGGCGGGGCGTGACACACCTTGGTGCCGCGCGGCCCTCCCAGCATGAAGGCCTCGGCCATCACCTCGCTCAGGGTGGTGGACGGCGCCGCGCTGGCTTTCTGAAGCACCGCCTTCAGCATCCCGATGAGTGCGCTGAGGCCGGGCCGCTCACTGGGCGCCTCGCTTGCCGCCCGCACCCACCCCGCAACCTCGGCCAGTGATGGGTGAGGATGCTGCCCCTCGTGCAGCCCCAACGCCCCCTGGATAAGGTAGCCCAGGGCATACACGTCACTCGCCTCGCTGCACGGGTGGGTGTGGCAGCAGAAGCTCCGGGGCGATCCGGGGGTAGCCTCGCAAGGGGGTAATTTAGATAACTTACCGTAGATATCGGAGGTGCCCAGCCTGGCGGCCAAACCCACGTCTATCACAGTGGCTACTGGCCCCTATATAGGCCGTCATGAGCACACATATATTCTCCCCCTTCACGTCATTATGCGCAAAGCCCTGCTTGGCTATTCGCTTGAACGTGCGGCAAACCTGCAAAATCACTTTGATGACGTCTTCAAACGAATTACTTGAGCAGAAAAACTTGCCAATGGGTCATTCCGGCGTAATAAGTGACTAACTTGTTTGGTCTCGGGGCCCCGCGCCGAGCAGACGCTGCGCGCCGGGGACACTCAACTCCTTCAAGTTGATCGCCTCGTCAAACGAAATTGTTCAACGCGAGGCTATCCTGCTGAAAGGTCTTGATAACCAGTTCCTGGTGTGTGCTGGGATGCAGGACCAGACAGCACGTCCCGTAGCTGCCGCCGCCCAAACTCTTGATAAAAGAGTGGCTCATTTCTTCCATCTCACGCTTCTCCAGCAGATGAATGCCATTATCACGCAGACGAAGCAGGGCGCCCGGCCCTTCGGACTCTGGCTACGCCCCTTCTTCCTCGCTTTGAGACGACTCTTGAGCCCTTTTGCTACGGAGCCTGCGCTTGTCTCCTCCTCGTGGTCGGGTTCATATCTCAGCCTCTTCATCGGCGTTGAGACGGGCCGCGCCGCGCTCCCCAAAGGTCTTTTTCTACACGAATCTTTCGCGGCAGCCAGTCTGATGATTTTCCTGACATTAAACTCACCAACGCCTGGTTCCGCGCACAAATCCTCATCGACCACGGAGGTATCTT